>JAULLH010547616.1:0-10628 GCA_035668455.1 Sarracenia alabamensis | reverse complement strand
CACATATTACTTAACAGTCACATGCTCTGATGGTTAGTTCTCGATGTAGTGAGGTGTAATCATTTTCTTCTAGCTTTTTGAGTGATATCCTTTTAGTTATTATGCTTTTGAGGTCTAATTTTTGTGATGGGATGCTTAGGTGTTGATGATCATGTTCTTTGATTCGTGGAATATTAGGATCGTATAAGTGGTAACCAATCCTCTGTATCGTTGACCTTGGTTTTATTTCCTAAGTGTTTGGCTTATACTGTGAAGTGGAGCTTTGTGACTCTTATGGTTGTTAGGAGATATTGTTTTTAATATAACCAGGTGTTTCATTGAGGATGATTGGGAGTGTGGCATCCATTTTTCTTTTGGTATTAGGGATGACTTTTTGCGAATCTAGTTGATTTGGTATGTAGTATTACGGTTTGTGGTGCAAGTATTTATGATGTGATAGCGTTGGTGGCTTGATTGTGTTATGTGTGTTGTAAAGGGCTTGTTTTTTTGTAATCTTTTGAGGATTGTGTTGGAAATGAACGACATGCGTTTTTAACTTCTTGCCTTAACCCTTGGTGTGAGATACATTGGTTGGCTAGATTGGTGTTTTATGGTGCTCTTGGGGAGTTGATGGAGATGTGTCTTGTTTTGAACCAAGTTTGGGTTTAAATTGAGATTTTTATCTTGTGCGTGGTTCTTTGAGCTTGAACGTGCTTGTTTTAGGTTTTTTGCTATGATCCATGTAGTAAGTTACACCATGTGTCGACAAGATCGTATAGCCATGATGTGGAGACATTTAAATTTTGTAAGCCCATTCTTGTGAGGTTGGACTTGGTATAAGCTTCTTCCTTCGTGGAGCATGTTTGCATAGAAAATGGTGTTTGGTAGGTAACGACATGTTGGTGTCTTGATGTTGGGAGAACCTTGAGATGTTGTGGACTAGAGGTGGTTGGTGGTGAATGAGAAATTTGGTGGTTGAGATCTCGGTATGAATTTTGAGGAAGAAAGTCTTTAAGGAGGGGAGGTTAGAGGTACTCGGTGGTTTTTTTTTTTTTGGATTATGCATGAAGTCTCGATTTAAAGGTTTAAGTGGGTTTCAGTGAAAGTACTTAATTTTGTACTAGTATTTTAATACGAACATGATGTTATTGGTTAATAGTAGTCGTATGCTTATTGATACGTGAAAACTATTATTAGAAGTTGTTGATGTAAGTTTTGAAACATTCGAACTAATTCTCGGACCATTTTTAATTTCTTTTCTCAGATTCGATCCAGGTGATGAGGATTGTTTGAGTGGTCCTAAGAGCGCTTGAGCAATAAGCACAGATTGGGTTTTAAATATCTCATATTAGCATTTTCCTTGGAATAAAAAATCATATTTTACTCCTCCTCTCTAAAAACCCTCAAAAACATTCTAGGGTTTGGTTTGAATGATCTTTGGAACCTCTATTTTGCATCTCCTTCGGTTTTGATGGGTTTGAGTAGTGATCAGGGTGTTGGAAGCTTCGTATTCATCGAGTAGTTTGTACTTTAGAGCATTAGATCGAGTTAGGGTTCGCCTTGGGTGGATTTATCATCTACGAGGTAGGATCTAAACTATTTTTGACCTATGTATTGAATATAGACTATATATTTACTTTATTTGTGATTTTATATGTATTTAAGTATGAAATGTTCCTTTTGGAATCCGAGGTTGATGTTAGAGTGTTTATATCATGACATTGGATTGTTGTAGCTTAGGTTTGGTGAACCTATCTTATTAAATTGATAAAAAAAACATGTTAGTTTGGAAAAACCTATTTTAGGATTTGTGTTTTAAGCTAAAACTATTAAATTTGAGAATTTTGGGGTGTTCTAAGCTTGAGTGATAAAATTAATGTAATACTTATATGCAATTGGAGGTTGTGATAGCTTAATTTACAACTATTGCATATTTTGGTATGGATTGGTAAAATCACGAAATTTAATGATTAAACCATGTTTAGTTGGAACCTTAATTATAACATTAAGGTCTTGGTCCACGTGCGTTTTGGGTGTTTGACGAGAGAAACCATTTTGGGCTGGACTCGGTGTGTGTTTAACGAAAGGAACCATGCTGGAGTTGAACTTGATGTGTGTTTGGTGAAAGGAACCATGTTTGGATTGGACCCAGTGTGTGTGTGTATAGCGGGAGGAACCATTTTGGGTTGGACTTGGGGTACTGAGATGGTTGATGAAGTTCGAGTAAGATTAATAACTAAGGTTATGGAAAATGATGAGAATGAAGATTACGCATAGTAACAAGAATAGAAATGATTAGGACAATGGTTTGGAATGAAAAAAAAAAAAGGATTGTGTGACACAAATGGTTATCCTACAAAAATGAAAACATTTTGGGCTAAAATGTTTTTACACTTGCCACATGATCATCCTCACATTATTGTTGAACAACATTTTATGTGATAATGGAAGGCGAGCAATTGATTCATGAGTTCGATCATGAAGACCCATTTGATATTGCGATTAGAACCACATCGTTTGTTGTAATCTTATTGGTTAAGTCTTTTGTATAAGTAATTCGTTTCATACATTATAATTGTGTATTTGGGTTGTTGGAAAACCGGTTTGCAATATAGTAAGGCCAGTGACCTTGTATTGTTGCCTGTAAGGACATTTGGGGGTTTGATCTGGGTTTTATTTCTTGTTTAGGTTGTAATACTTAATTTTATTTATGGATGTATCACATGTTTTTGGGCATTTTAGAAGATTTCATGCTTTTATAGCTTTTTACATGTTTCATTTCATATAAGTTGTTTGGTAGAACGGGACGCGATTCGACACATCCGAAAGGTTTGGGAGGAGTACTCAGACTTGAAGGGAAGCAAATTACGAGCTATGTTTAGGAGACGGGCAGCAAACAGCTTCAAACAGGCCAGACATACTACCTGAATGAACCACCATGAACCCACTCTTGGTTAGCTGCTAAAAATGGCAACTGATCTATCGGTCTATGCATCGACAAACATCCGACCACGACCAATGAGTGAATTCATTTCCTCAGCCAGATATGCCATACCTCAGACCACACCACCTCCACCTCCCAGTCCACCCGCATCCCTTGAGCCTGCATTGTCATTAGGAGACGACGCTGAAGAATATCAAGATAGCAACCCTGCGTCTCCCGTGCATGTACCTTGTGGAGACCCGGACTCTCCTCAACATGCTCCAATCTCACCACCGGTGCTAGCTCCTAATGCCGAAAGAAGTTACGAGGAAGATCCTATTAAAGACACAAATTATGGTATATAGGTCGGGAAGAGGGGAGTAATGATCTTCAGTTTATTTTTGTGATTGACAGTGTCTTTGTATTTTGTCTTGGTATGATGTATTTTGGTTTCGATGGTTGATGCTAAAAATTTCCTATGTACTACAAAGTTTTAGAACTTAATGATATTAATGAAAATGCTTATTTCAAACACAAACTTTAAATAAATAACAAATAATATATGTAGAACCTAATTAATAAAAGGATCTAACACTTAGTAATTTTTTTAGGAACTTATAGAAGGAAGAGGACGTCAACGAAATGACCTCGCACCCGACACCAACCTGGCTGAGAATGAACCCAATAATGATATCGGAGGTATCTTGGGAGACTTAGTCGTTGCCCTACGACAACAAGTATCCGCTCCTATGCCACCTCTGACTATCCCTCAACGCACCACCATGTTCTCCGGATTTTGCCGACAACGACCCCCGAATTTCTTGGTGGGCCCAACCCAAAGGCAGTAGAAGAGTGGTACCTCCAGATTAAAAAGATGTTGAAGACAATGGGTATCCAATCAGAGGGAGATAAGGTAGCATTGGCTACCTATCAGCTTGAAGGAGAGGCAGGTATATGGTGGTTGTCTATCCAGAACGCACAAGAAGTCAACTCTATACAAAAGTTTGAAGAGGTCTTATTCCGAAAGTGCTTTCCAGATACTTTGAAACAAGACATGATACAACAGTTCTTAGAGTTGAAACAAAATCGTCTAACTGTGGCTGAGTATGCGGCCAAATTTAAAGATTTGAAACGGCACGCAACTGAGCTAGTCCCAACCGAATTTGCTAAAGCCCGACGATTTGAGTAGGGATTTGAGCCTATTATCAGAGGACGGGTCATCAGCATATAACTACCAACTTTCGCTGAAGTAGTCGATATGGCTTTGTTGATTAAGAAGGAATTGGATGACTTGAAGAAAATGTTTCAAGCTAGAGCTGGACCTTCTAAGGGAGGACCTACGTGGAGTAGCCACCATAACTGCCCAAACACAAAACCATGCGATTGACCCTCACAAGATGGAAGAGGGAATCAACCTGAAAAAAGACACATTTTATGGTGCTTTATATGTGGAGAGGAGGGCCACAAGATAATAAATTGTCTACAATCACATAAAAGGAATAATCAGAGACAAGGGAATTGGTAACCCCGACCACAACCCTATCAGCAACAACCTTATCAGCCACCGCAGCCGTAGCAATAATGGAAACCTTAGCACTACCAACAAATCCAATAACAGAATCAAAGGTCGTGTCAACCCAATTAGAACCAGAATCAGATAGCAGCAGGAGATCGACCTAACAATGGTGGAGGTCAGCCTAGAAATGGAAACCAAGGTCCTCGAGGACCTGAAAGACAACAAGAAATGGGAAACAGAAATATGAACGATGGAGGGCGTGTCTCCCCACTTTAAGGGCAAGAGGAAGAGGAGGGTACCCAGGTCATTCAAGGTACATTTGTACTCTTCAGCACTTTGGTAAAAGTCTTATTTGATTCTGGAGCATCGCATTCTTTTATATCTACAACATGCATGAGAACTTTACATTTAGAGCCAGAACCTTTGCCCCAAGCCCTGAGTGTTACCTCGCCAGTAGGGAGTCAAGTACAAATAGATTCTATCTATAAGACTTGTATCTTGAAGATTGACGATGCATGTCTAACCTGCGACTTACAAGTCATGAACTTTACACTCTACGACGTGATATTGGGGATGGATTGGCTCTTGACCCATTGGGGCTTACCGACTGTTTCCATAAGAATACCCGAGGGTGTACTGAAGATGGAACCCTAGTCAAGATATAAAGAGAAGGAAGAGACCTCATTGTGCCAGACATTCGTTCATAGAAACCACCTAATCTTTGCTCAAGTATGTTGGTCAACCTTCTAGCAAACCTTGAAACCCCATCCGAGATAGATCTTCCACGTGTCGTGTGTGATTACGCATACGTCTTTCCAGAAGAACTAACCGAATTACCTCCACCTAGAGACATAGATTTTACAATTGAGCTCCAGCCTGGTGCTGCCACTATTTCCTTGCCGATTCATCGTATGGCCTCTGCAGAACTAAGAGAACTCAAGGAACAGCTGAAAGAGCTTCTTAGCAAGGGATTCATTCACCCGAGTGCCTCGTCTTAGGTTGCACCAGCTCTATTCGCCAAAAAGAAGGACGAGACACTACACTTATGTATCGATTACCGATAGTTGAATTGGGTGACCATCAAGAACAAGTACTCGTTACCCCGTATAGACGATCTTTTTGACTAATTGAGAGGGTCTAGTTTCTTCTCAAAGATAGACCTTTGATCGGGATACCACCAGCTATGAATCAAGGAAGAAGACATTCCGAAGACTGCATTTCGAGCACACTATGGCCACTATGAGTTTGTAGTCATGCCTTTCGATTTGACTAATGTGCCCAAAGTTTTCATGGGGTTGATGAATAGGTTGTCCCAACCCTATCTTGACTAGTTTGTTGTAGTATTCATCGACAATATATTGATCTAATCCTACGTCGAGGAAGAACATGAGCAACATCTGACGACGGTCCTACAAACTTTGAGGGAAGCACAACTCTATGCTAAGGCTAGCAAGTGCGAGTTTTGGTTGAACATAATCAAGTTTCTAGGACACGTGGTGTCACGTGAGGGAATAGCAGTTGGCCCAGCCAAAGTGGAAGCTGTCACCAATAGGAAGCAACCTAGAAGCGTATTTGAAATTCATAGTTTTCTCGGACTCGCTAGATACTACCAAAGATTCATCAAGGATTTCTCCAAACTAGCCTGACCTCTAACAAGATTGACAGAGAAAGGAGTTAAGTACGAATAAAATGAGAAGTGTGAAACCTCCTTCCAAGAGCTTAAACGAAGATTGACCAATTCCCCGATCCTGACCATCCCTAAGGGAGATGCTGGATACACAATATACTGTGATGCATCAAAAGAAGGATTAGGCTGTGTACTAATGCAGAATGGGAGAGTTGTGGCATATGGATCACGAAATCTTAGGCCACATGAGTAGAATTATCCTACTCACGACCTAGAATTAGCAGCTGTCATCTTTACACTTAAACCTTGGAGGCACTAACTGTATGGAGTAAGATTTAAGTTTTTCACTGACTACAAGAACCTAAAGTACTTGTTCACCCAGAAAGACCTCAACATGAAGCAGCACGGTTGGATGGAGTACCTTGAAGACTACCAGTTTGACCTATCATACAATCCCGAAAAATCCAACGTAGTGGCAGATGCATTGAGTCAGAAGACGAGGGGTGAGATATCAAGTATTGTAGTACGAGAATGGAAGATGATGGACGAATTCTACGATTTCCACCTCCAACCTGTAGAGTGAGAGGAGGGGTCTCTTTTCTACATTAAGGTAACCAGTCTAGGGACATGTAAAAAGATTTTGGAGGCCCAACGTCACGATCAGGAATCAAAATTCATCTGAAGAAGTTTAATAGGAGAAGAATCCAAGCCAAGATGGATCATAAAAGAGAACGAGCAACTACTATTATAAGGTCGACTGTTTGTTCCAGACACCAAAGGATTACGAGAAGAATTCCTCTGAGAATTCCATAAGTCCATTCGCTGTCCACCCTGGAACAAAAAAGATGTATCAAGACCTACGAAGATGTTGCTAGTGGGCCAGTATGAAGAGAGACGTAGCAAGCCACGTACCCAGATGCTTGACTTGCTAACAAATTAAAGCTAAACATCAAAATCCCTGATGAACTCTATAGCCTTTAGAGATACCAGAATGGAAGTGGGAACACATAACCATGGACTTCGTGACCGGATTTCCAAGGTCTTCTCAAGGACATGACGGTATCTGGGTTATAGTGGAGAAGCCAACTTGCTAGGGCCAAACTTAATGCACGAAACCATTGAGAATATCAAGACAATCAAGCAACGGCTCCTCACGGCTCAAAGATGACAAAAATGAAATGAAATGAAATGAAAGTTATCACCTCGGTATATTGGCCTGTTTGAGATCATAGCAAAGGTCGGATCAGTAGCTTATCGCTTGGCCTTACCACCTCAACTCTCAGGAGTTCACAACGTTTTCCATGTCTCGATACTGCGGAAATACGAGCCAGACCCAAGCCACACCCTCAAATGGGAGGAGATTCAGATCGATGAGGATGCAACATTCGAAGAATGACCCGTTAAGATCTTGAAACGTCGCGACAAAGTGCTACGAGGAAAGACCATCCCGCTTGTACGTATACTATGGCAACACCACGGAGTCGAAGAATTAACTTAGGAAAGAGAGGACGCCATGCGAGCCAACCACCCACAGTTATTCCAATAAGAGGAAGCTCGACCCTAAAATTTCGAGGACGGAATTTATTTTAAGGGGGTTATATTGTGAGAGCCATAATTTTTGTAATTCATTTAATTGAATTTTTATTCACAAATAAATAGAGCAAAAAAAATATCACACTTAGATAAGTTGACAACCGGGAATCACCTAAAATGCTAAAAACTTAAAATTCAAAGAAAAACATTGTTTTATTATAATTAATCACAACATTTTCTCCGTAATAAAATTTAAAGTGAAATTAAAACCCTAAAATTATAAATCATAAAGTATAACCTAAAGTTTAATTCAATTAACAATAATTAAGTTTGTAGCATACACTAACCACATTTTATCCAACAATGAACATCTAAAATTTAATAAAAGTGTGTAATAACTCAATTCTAAGCTAAAATTAATAATTATACATGTCATATAATAAAACAAATATAATTCAATACATTAAGGTACAAGTATAATCTAATTGACACAATTTGATATAAAAGCTTAATTTGACCCAAAATTCGGTGTGAAATTAATTAAATTAAAAAATAATAATTAATCATGAAAATTAAGAATTTAACATAAAGTTACTAATTTTATTTATTTCTAAACAAAAGCTAAATAAAAAGATACATTAAGTCTATTATTTGATACAATACATTAAATGAGTGTACCAAAACTACCCCTAATATACAATACGTCACACATTTACATAAATCCTGTTTTTATACCCAAAATCTAGCGGCTAGCAGCCACTTTCTCCACTTGCACACACAATCTCTTTGTTGCTTTATGTCTTACCTTGAGAAGGCAAAACTACATGCATTGGCCTCACCCTTTTCACGTTTTTCTACATGATCATCACCTTTTCAAATTCTTTTTTTCCTATTTCTACCCATCTTGACCAGCCACTACTCCTCTCATAGCTGCATATACTCCCTCCTTTGTGCTAAGTTTTGAGAGATAAAGTGAGAAAGAGAGACATAGTAGGAGTAGGAGGAAGGAAGAACACTTGGAATTTTTAAGTGTTGTTGGAGCTATTCTTCGAGAATTCAAGACTAGAGGCATCTACACCTTCATTATCTTCATCATTTTGAACAACTATTAAGGTAGGAATCTCACACTCATATACTAATTTTCCATTTTTAATTAGCTTTTAAGCTCAATGGATGCATGGAGGTTTAAAACTTCTATTTTTCTCAAAAATTAGGTTTCTTGAGCCTCCAACATCTACCATTATTTTTTTACTTCTATTTTTTTTATTTAAACTCACATACATGGTCTAAATCTCAAGTGTATACAATATCCATGAAAGATAAGTCCATACATGAAAAGATATTGAGCCAAAAAGCCAAGAAATGGCTTGTGTTCAAAGCTGTCCAGTGGCCCCCTTTCTGAAAAATTCGAGAATGATCAAAATGTTTTACATACTTATACTGAACTAGAACCTCTAAAATTTCTTTTGGGACTTCCTAGATGTTTTTTTGACATGCCAATTTTTTTTTATATTTTTGAATTTTCGTACACAAATCTAGTCCAAAAACTCATTATGAACCAAAAATTTTATTCAGACACCATTTTATGCACACGGGTCTATTCTGAGTGAAACTAGAACCAAAATTTAGATTTATGTGTTAGGTTTCTAACCCAATTGGAATCACGAATAAACCTTTTAAATTGATCAAGTTATAGCGATTTTTCTAAAAGGTGTCAAATCTAGACATTTTGTGGAATTCTTTTTATAATAAATAAAGTATAAAATATTTTTGAGTAAGGTCAAGTCCTAAGACTTATTAAAACATTTATATATCACCCAAAAAAATTTAAGAGTCAGTACTTAGGCCTAGATGCCATTTTCTATTTTTACCATCAAGGTAGATTGTTTTGTCCAAATAGTGTCATAGGTTCAGAACAAACATACAATTTTAAAACAATAAAAAAGGGGTTTGGTTATTTTTGAAAAACATTTAAACCTACAAAGTTGTTCAAAACATATTAGATAAGTGAACTTCAAAATTTCAAAATTTAATACATAGTAGCTTATTTTCTATGAATTAATTACAGTAGCTAATTTATCATATATTGCTGCAAATGTTAGTTAGATAATTGCTTAAGGTGTTATTCATGTATGTTTTGACCTAGCATGATATGAAGTTGTTGTGTAGCATGTTAATTAAAAAAATTCTGAGGCTATTATAATCCCCAAAGACCATTCTTGTATGTTTAATATGAATTTTGTAACTTAAAATTGGCGAAATTAAGTATAAAAAGAGTACACCATGCCTTAACTAGCTTGTGAGACCAAATTTCAAAATTTTAGTGTTATTCCATGTCGTGTTGAATTTTCATTTGTATGTAAATTAATTGCCTAAGTGTATGATTAAACTTGAACCACCATGACTATATATACATATTCGTAGAAAGTTTGATAAATTTTGCCTAAATTTGAAAACTGTACATATTAGTTGAATATGCCTTAATATACGTGTACATCCATAAGTATGTTTCTACATTCATATCATTTGTCACCTGATTAAGCACCATTCATTCATTGGGAGGGAATTACGGGAATCACAATAATTATAATGGATGAGAAATGAACCTTACGATTGGATACTATTGGTGCTATACGCACATGAATACTTGGGTGTTGTATGCATATTGTGATATTTTGGGGTTATATTCCATTGTGATATATTTTGGAGATATATGCCATTGTGATATTTGGGGCTATATTCCATGTTTCTTATGAAAAATATTTGAAAGGATGGTTTGTACGAAATCTGGTGTTTAGAATACGTTGATCGTACACTATACCTAAACTAAGCTCTGATGGTTCGAGTGTAGGCATTCCGCGTCCTTACTATCTAGATAAACTAGTTGAATATGTAATTCGGTTACGCATTATCCCTGTTAGGATAGTATGCTTAAAATCCATACTTTTATGTATTTATTATCCGAGATCCCGACATATTAATGAGAATTCATTTGAGATGTTATGCATATTCGGATTCATATTTATTTTCTGTATGATGTATGTATGCAT
>JAULLH010547507.1:0-10628 GCA_035668455.1 Sarracenia alabamensis | reverse complement strand
TACCAATGGACAGTTCGGGTCCATTGCGGTCGTGAGCTCCTTGTATAAGTGTCAGAACCTTTGACCCGATCTTCCCCACTTAATGCGACGAGTCAAATACTGGACACATTATACGGACAAGGTATACATACATCATACAGAAAAAGTAAATATGAAATCTTAGTATGCATAATATCTCAGTGGAATTCTCATTAATATGCTGGAATCCCGGATAATAAATACATAAAAGCGAAGCTTTTAAGCATAATATCCTAACAGACACCTCAGATGATTGAGTCGACTCATTTAGTCAAGAGCCTTAGATCCAAACGCGATGAGTCGACCCCCAGAAGTAGTGAGTCGACCCATACGCATACAGACTCAAATCTTGAAGTTCCCAACGGCTATATTTCGAACTCCAACGGCTAGATCTTGCTTTTAACTGTCAAAAAATCATGGAGAGGCTATTTAAGGAGCAATTATCCTTCATTAAGAAGGTTGGTGAACAAGAGACAAACATTCCTCAATTTCATTTACTACTCCTACAGCTCCGAACTTAATCTTTCTACTGTGAACTTTATTTTTCTGGTTTTCATTCCAGATTTGATTGTACTCCTCTCCATTAATTATCATTATTGTATATCATTTGTAAAAGAGAGAGAGTGAGTGAATCTTAGTGATTACTCTTCAATCACAAATCATTTCTATACAAGGGTGAGTCACCCTTTGTTCATTTGAGTAAGTAAATCTCAAAGAAGGAGTTCAAGAGTGATAAGGCGAGAAACATGGGATAGTTTTTCTAAGTTTCTTCTTGAAGCTTGGCTAGGCTTTGAAGAGTGTGCCCGTAAACATCTTTAGCTAGGCTTTGAAGAGTGAGCCCATAATCATCTTTGTAAAGGCTTAAGGTGTCCCCGCAAACATCTTGGATAGTGAAAATCTCAAGGGAAGCTTGAGGAGTGGACGTAGGCCGGGATTTGGCCGAACCACTATAAATCTCGTGTGTTGTGGTTGAAGTATCTCTATCCCTTAAACTCTTTATTTTCTGTTGTGTTTTATATTCTTGTTTATTTATCTAAAAATAGAAAAGAGTTTAATTAAAAGAAGAGCTTTAAAAAAAAAGTTTTTTTATTTCCGCATAAGTTTTTGAAAACCCAATTCACCTCTCCCCTCTTGGGTTGCCATAGAACCATATCCTGTATTTTCGTCGAAGGCCAATCCGTCTCTAGACCTCCATCTTTCGATAGTTCAAACTATTCTTATTGGAAAATAAGAATGATATTTTTTATTCAATCTCAAGATATGGAAGCATGGAAAATTATTTCAAATGGTCCTATTATTCCTAACATTGTTAGAAATGGTAGAACCATTCCAAAATCTGAAAATGAATTTAATGATAATAATTAGAGAAGTTTGCAGATTAATGCCAAAGATATGAACTTCTTACTTTGTGCTCTTAGACCCGATGATCTCAACTTGATTCAAGGATGTAATAGCAACAAAAAGATTTGGGATAAACTCCAAGAATCTATCAGAAAGGAGAAGATTTAAGCGACAGTGACACTTCCAATCAATGTCTTATGGGCTTTGGTAATGAAGTAACTTATCATTCTAATAGTGAATCTGAAAATGATAATGTTTCCATCTATGATAGTAATGATGATAATGATGAGCTTCAAGGAGCTTTTGAGGATTGTTTCAAAGTAATCAAAGAATTAAAATTTAAAAACAAATCCTTCAAAAATGAGATCACTTCTTCGAAATTAAAAATAGAATTTTTAGAAAACGAAAAAGAAAACATTGTTCCTAAAGTCTCAACCGAGCTTGAAAATAAAAATGTTATATTAAAATCAAAGGTTGATGATTTAACAAAAATCATAACTAAATTCTCTCAAGGAGAAAAGAATTTAGATATGATTCTTGGAACAAAATGTACTTTTAAAGCTAATCTTAAAGCTAATCTTCCAAAGCCTATTTTCTGCAACTTTTGCGGTAAGAATGGGCATAAAACTGAATTTTGTTATTCTAGATCAAAGATCAACAAACCTACTAAGAAGGTTTGGATTAAGAAAGGTGATCTTCCACCCAAAATTGTCAAAGCACCTAGACCTACCTACGCAAGGCAATTCAAAAGAATGGCCTTTCAAAGACCATTACCAAACTTGTATAGATATGATGGTACTTTCATACTACATAGGAGACCTAGACATTTGAGGCAATCCAAATGGAAAGCCTATTATGAACCAGCTCCTTATGTACGTAGGCACAATGCACATTTTATGCAAAATATGTTTTATTGTGCTAATCTCCAAGTACCCAATGTGAAATGGGTACCAAGAAACTATGCATATGATTACTTTACAACAAACCAAGAAGATAGATAGCTGAGGGACATGAAAGGCATGGTAAAGCTCCTTTCATACTAAAGAATAAAAAATGATCAAGAAGGTTAATGGACATCATCAAGCCTTTCAAATAGTTAAAGACCAAACATGATAATTTGTCACTGATAGGTGACAGATGCAAAATAAAATGCTTGGTATTGGGATGTAAAATAGGTAACATCTAATCATGTTAGAATGAGGATTTTTTGCTAATAATGTGCTTAATTTTGATAATTAATTGCCATAAATATCATGCTATTATATTTTATTTTAAAGTGCCTGTAGAATGCATTCTTTTCTGCAATTTGTTGTTTGATGTTGTTTGTGTCGACTCACTGCTTCTATGAGTCGACCCCTTGTGTCATTTTCTTGTTTCGCACTGACTTGAGTCGACCCTATGTGAGCATGAGTCGACTCATGTGTTCTGCTATGTAAAAATGCTTTTCCTCTTTAATTTCAGTGATATCAGATTTGTGTTTTTGCATCTCACACACAATTTTTATTGCATTTTTTTGGATATTAATGCATAATACTTAATGACAAAACCTTTTTGAACGTAGCATACATATCTTTTATCAATTTTTTATTTTTTTTATTTTATGCTCAAAAGAATCATGATGGTTGCTAATATAACTAACTTAGATGATTCTTGCAAGATGCATATGGATACCATGAAAAATATATGTTTGTCTATTCCTATGGATGCATGATTGCCTATGACCTCAAAACATTATATGATTATTGGTCTATAATGATTTAGGGGGAGATGTAATTAATTTTTATTAATCTTCTATTCTCTTATACCATCATTATGACATATGCAATGTGCTTCATGATTAAAATTGCTTAGTATATGAAATTTTGAAGCCAAAAGGTTCAATCAAGTTGAAAGCATGAAATTTTTGTAGTATCACATGTTTAAACCTACAATCTTACTCATGAAAACTCATAATTGGTATCATGATTTAATGATAAATTATAATTAATATCAATTTATCCTTTGCATTTCTCACATGATCTTATTGTTTATTTCAAGTATGTGAGTATGTATGCTTGTGCTACTTAATTTCGCATAATTATCTATTTGTGATATTGTTGCCTAAGATTTTTCAATCAAGTGGATAACATTGATTATGAATGAGAACTTATGATTAACTTCAATTGGTATCATATTCAATCTTTTCTCATAAAACCTATAGTGTATGACGATCAATAATCGGGTTATTTCACAGATAAAATATTTTCAATAAAATCATTTTTAGTGAAATTCTCATAGACCCACTATGCTATAATCTTTGGTCAAAATATGATTCCAAGATTTTTGATCATAATTTTGATATATCATAAGCAATGCACATCTTATTTGATAACAAGGGGTGATCCCTACTTTTTAAGTGCATGCTTAACTGAAGAAAAAATAAAATTGACTGTTCTTATCTTAAACCTTCTATCATTTCAAAACAGAATAAAATCCTCAATATTAACTTACGTAACTTTAAGGGGAGAGATAACAAACTCTGTGATTTCAAAATAAATTTGTATATTTTCCTCGATGGATATCATTCTTTGTTTCTTATACCTTAACTGTCAAAGGGGCAGATTCTTTTTCAAAACCATTGGTATCTTGTGCTTAACTCAATATGTTTTTCAATTGGTATTGCATGCTTCATTGACTTTATATTGGTATCAAACATGTATATCTTACATCTCTTAGGAGGAAAAAAATAGAAAATCTTTGATATTTTCTGATATGCCTTGTATGCCAATCCTATTTGCTTGCAATGTGACTTTGCATCTTTTTCATGCTCATTTAATCAGTACATTCTCAAAGGAAATGATAAGTTAAAGATTGATACAAATATATGTTAGGCCAACATCTTGAAAGAAATTTATTTTGGCCTCCTCATAACTATATCTTGTTTAAAAAGCTAATATTGAGATCTTTGCCATACTCCATGACCAATGAAAAACATCTTGAAAAATCTTTTTGATGGTCAGTCAACTATTTTTGCAAGGGGGAGCAAATCAGTACAAATCTTTTAAACTTTCAAAAGTAAAAGCATTGTCCCGCATTTCTTTTAAGAAAAGGGAAAAGTAAAATTTTCCAAATCTGACTTTGCTAGCTTTTCAAATCGACCTTGATTGCTTAAATTCTGTGATGCCTATCTCTATTGTAATCAAGGGAAGAACACCTCTTTACGATCTTGATCTAAATCTATAAGATCAAAAAGAGGATGGCAAACATTTCATACTTTTCAAAAGGAAGAAAGTTCTTTCTCATCACCAAATTGAATTTTGCTAAAATTCTTGTACAAAGGGGAGATTTTCTTTCATGCCCTTCACATATTTTGTCTTGAACTTTATTTTATTTCCTCCCCTTCCTTTTTGTTATTCCAAAGGGGGAGAAATATTGATTAATTTGCATGAATAAGTGATTTACATGTTTTATTACAATGCCTAGGGGGAGGATTACATGTTTAGAGCAACATAATTTGCATACCTTGCTTACATATCAAAATGCTACATCTAATTATTGGTATCTTAGCAATAGTGTCTTAGAGCTTACAATTTCTATATCCTTTATACCTTTACAAATCAATTGTTGTCATAGTCAAAAAGGGAGAGATTGTTAACCTAAAAAATTTTCAATCAAGCCTTATTTTGGTTTTGATATATAACAACCAATTGATATGATCATTTTGATGTTAGTGGTTTTAACTTGATAAATCATTATGATGAAGTCTGGTTTTGATAGATATAACAATCAATGATTCATCATGATTAATTAAGGTCCTAACATTAACAATCATTTGATTTGGCAATTGAGAAAACTGTAAACCTTATTATTGTGATCCTCATTATGTATGCTTATCTTGCTTTTAATATATAAACATATTGTTTTGAAGATGATTACCCTAATGACTGGTTTGCATTTGAGAAAGTACTTTTCAGGTTCAATTTATTGAAGCTCAGCAAAAGTCAAGAGAATTTAAGGATCGGCTTCTTGTACTGAAGCATTGAAGGTCTAAAGAATGCCTGCAGAGGAAATCAAGTTTCAAGCCCAATCATCTTTTAAGGACGAAGTCCTTTTTAGCCTCTTAGCCCAAAGGGCTCATGCAGCAAGGAAATGATCTTCTAAGATGGAGCTATTCAAGTAAAGACATTAAAGCATAAAGCCCAAGTATCTATCGAAGCATGAACACTGTGGAAGATTGACTGCTCCCTTCAATGCTTCAGTTGATCGATGTATCATGAAGCCAGAGAGAGATCATTGTTCAAGATCAAAGAAGAAGCTTGAAGCTCTTCTACAGATTCAAGAAGAACTGGAGCACAAAGGACGAAGTGAAGTAACGAGGATGAGTTCACTCCTCGAGACAATGAGTCGACCCCCTTGAAGATTGCTCTTGATAGAAGCTCACAAGAGCCGACCCACTGAAGACGTGAGTCATCCCCCCGCTGAAGAATAGAAGGATTTGCTAAGAGATGAGCCGACCCTTTCAGTCAAGTACTGAAGCTTCAAAGGGAAAATTCTTGTTATGTGAAGATGAAGAAGATCAGCCTAGCCTAAGGATGTTCACTTCCTCATGGAGCCTATACTGGATATAAAAGATATGTGAGAGAAGTCGAAGATCATTAATGGCCGACTTAAATAAGCATAAGTTTTCCATAGGCGAGAATGCATATATCTCATGAAGTAAAGCTCAGCCATCAAGTCAGAGATTTTCGAGCCCAAGGGTAAATCTAAATCAAAGTTAAGATTTAGATTTAGATCAAGAACAAGATCGAGATCTTGAAACCTTTCATGTTGAAGTCTACTAAGAAGAATAAGAGGAGCCTAAGTATCAACGAAGGTCGAAGATAAAGTTTTTCGGGTTTTGTTAACCAAAGGGGAAATCAAAGCTCAAGATCATCAAAAATTTAATATAAGATTTTGAAGATCAAAGGAAATTGAATTGGAAGTCATTTGGAGTTGATTAGCCAAGGAGAGATAAAAGATCAAGTTCAAGAACAACAAAAGATCAAGAAAGGTTTGAGAAATTAAAATGGAAGTTGATTGAGTCGACCCCTTGCACAAGTGAGTCAACCCCAATGAGCAAAAACTTCATTTATTGTGTTTTTGATACAGATGAGTCGACACCAGATCACTATGGGTCGACACCTTGAGCCTAAGTTCATAAATCAAGTTATGCGAGTGAAGGAAATTAATATATGCTCAGTGTTTTGGTCATAACTTTCTCTACAGAAGCAATTTTGATATGAGACTGGAACCATTGGAAAGAAGACTTTCAGGACTTCAATTTGGATATAAAACTGACCCCATTTTGGGTTTAGAATAAAGAGATATAATCATTTGAAGATCGACCAAAAGTGCAGCAGAAACATCGAGTCGACCCCCTGAAGCAATGAGTCGACCCAAACGTAGAATCTACAACTTCAACTTTCTGGAAGTCATTTGTGTGTCGACCCATCAGCACATTGAGTCGACCCGTGCGCATACAGACTCAAATCCTAAAGTTCCCAACGACTTTATTTCGAACTCCAACGGCTAGATCTTCCCTTAAATGGTCAAAAATCATGGAGAGACTAGTTAAGGAGCAATTATTCTTCATTAAGAAGGTTGGTGAACAAGAGACAAACATTCCCCAATCTCATTTACTGCTCCTACAGCTCCGAACTTAATCGTCCTACTGTGAGCTTTATTTTTCGGTTTCATTCCATATTTTATTATACTCTTCTCCATTAATTCTCATTATTGTACATCATTTGTAAAAGAGAGAGTGAGTGAATTTTAGTGATTACTCTTTAATCACAAATCATTTGTAATGAATGGTGAGTCACCCTTTGTTCTTTTGAGTGAGTAAATCTCAAAGAAGGTGTTTAAGAGTGATAAGGTGAAAAATAGGGAATTGTTTTTCTATGTTTCTTCTTAAGGCTCGGCTAGGCTTTGAAGAGTGTTCCTGCAAACATCTTCAGCTAGGCTTTGAAGAGTAAGCCCGTAATCATCTTTCTAAAGGCTTAAGGTGTGCCCGCAAACATCTTGGATAGTGAAAATCTTAAGGAAAGCTTGAGGAGTGGACGTAGGCTGGGATTTGGCTGAACCACTATAAATCTCGTGTGTTGTGGTTGAAGTATCTCTATCCCTTAAACTCTTTATTTTATGTTATGTTTTATATTTTTCTTTATTTATCTAAAAATAAAAAAGAGTTTGATTAAAAGAAGAGCATTCAAAAAGAGTTTTTTATTTTTGCATAAGTTTTTGAAAACCCAATTAACCCCAGTCTTGGGTTGCCATAGAACCAACAAACAAGTTCTCTCAGCCTAGGCTGATCAATCCCAGGAGGTGTCCTATTCAAGACCCTCATGCTAAAGGTGCAAAACAACTTTTGAGAACTACTCAACCTACATACAAAGGGGAGAACCAACAAAAGCACTGAACAAGATACAAATATTAAAGAGTGCAAGTGCAAGTGTCAACATGCAAAGGCGAAAGCCAACTTAAGCAGTTAACAAAAAGCATAATCCAACAATTACGAAAGAAAGTGCAAAATGCTAAACAGAAGTGTTCATCCATAACCTATGACCTAGGGAATGAAACTGTTCCCAACACAGGAATTTAAAAACAGTAAGTATAGCGTCAAATCCCGGGGGGCTAAAACGCCCCCAACACAAGCATCGAGAAAAGTATGTAGGATGTGTTGAAACAACATTCGAGACCTTGAGGGTCAAAATGCCCTCAACACAGGCTAAAAACAAAGATTACTTGGTTGAAGATGAAAGTCAGGTATAAAGAAGAATAAATGTCACTAGGCAGGGTCCTCCACTTTGGGCTGGTCCGCTGGAGAATCTAGAATGGTTAGGTCCACTATTTGCGCTCTTTCCTCTAGGGGGCATTGATCCACCTCTTCATTAGCGCCTGGGGTGATAAGGACGTTCTGGTCAGATGGAGTAATGGCCTGCCTGGGAAGATCTGGCTCAGGAAGAGCAGCTTTGGCTGGCCTGGGTGCGCTTTCATTGCCCACCATAAATGAAGGCTCATCCTCTTTGGGTTGGATAAGCGAGAAATCGATGGATAGGAACATAGCCTGGGCCTAATTTAGAAAGGCCTTATAGCCCCATTCGCTATCTCATATTCCATGTCTTCACTTTTTATATGCTCTTTGATTCTTTACTGCACCACCATGTTGAATTCATCAGAAATGCCTACCGCACACTCACATGCCATCTCCAACTCAGATGCACGAATAGTTCTCTCCAGTTAAACGTTCTGGATCTTGTCCTCTCTCAGCTCATCTTGGAGCTTTCTCTTATCCTCGGAAGCCACCCTTTGGACTTCAACACCCCACTCAACCTTAACTTTAAGTTAAGACACTTCAAGCCTCAATTCCCAATTCTGATGGCGAGCTCGGTTCAAGTCTGCAGCTGAGCGGTGCAATCGTCTCTCAATCGCCTTCCAAGATGAGTGGTATTCTCTCATCTTCATACTAGCATGGTACCCCAAAGCGAAGGACTGCAAACAAAAAAGAACCAAAATGCCAAAAACATGTTGACTTTCATTGAAAACAGATACAAATAATACAACACAAAAGGGTATACTTTAGCGGTTTCTTGAAAAAATCGGTCAGCCACAACATTAGGAGAGAAGGTCTGCATAAACTCCTTGTCTTTCATGGTAAAAGCCCTCTTAAATGCTTCCAGAATAGAGGATCCTTTGATGAAGATGGTGCTTTCATCGTCTATGGGGGCCATAACTACTTGTTTGTGTACTTTACTCTCCGCCACCACCTAAGAACGACGGACTTCGATTTCCTGCCCTGTAGTAGGCCCGTCACCCGTCTGTTCTTGGCCAGTGGAAGACTCAGGCCCCCGACCAGAGGATGGTCCCATCTGAGTAGGGACACCTAACTGTTCAGCTGCAACGGTCCTTAAACGCTTCGATTGGGGATCTGCATCATCTAAACCTTCGCGCCTTGACATGTCCCTCCTGCTCAGGACGTTTGGTCTTCTGTCCATGTTTTCCTGACTTTCTCTTGGTCTTTATTTTTCTTCTCCCTTAGCTAGGCGTCTTGAAAAATATAACTTTACATCAGGTGTAAACCAGTACTCAAGCAACAGTGAATGCTACAACAAAGAAAACGAAATAGTTTACCTAACACCCTATGGACCATTCCACCTTCTACTAAACGATGCACGTTAAGAACACCTATTGAGGGTTCAGGGCCAAGGAGATACTCACTTAAACTTTCTGGGGTGACTAGAGTCACCTAGTTGTGGTTTTTTCATTCCATAACGACATCAACTGCCTGGTGCTGCTCGGCCGAAAGGGATAGTCTTTTGGCATGTCCATCTTTTGGAGGAGGGGCCCAAATCCTAGCTACACACACAACTGCAGCAAACCAGTCCTCCTAGGGTTGGATTTCCCACCCCAGGCTAGAAATGAAGAAAAAACTCTCCTTCCAGTGCTAGTTCAATGATGTTTTGGATCAAGCCCCGTCGCTCGTGGGCCTATAAACTCACATACCCCATAAGGTGCTCAGCTAGATTGTAACACCAAAAGAACTCCATGAGAGTAAGAGCATGCCTATTTACCATCTCCCAGAGAATCATGCTCCCAATCAAGATCCTCCAGGCATTGGGCACCACCTGCCATGGGGAGATGTCCAGAAAATTGAGGAACTTCCTAATAAAGATGGGGATGGGGAACCTCAACTCGGTCTGTAAAGCCCCTTCGTAAAAGAATATTTCACCACCTAGAGGCATACACGCCCTCTCTTCAGGCTTAGGCATCCTAAGAACCATTGAATCAGGGACTTGATACAAAACCCTAATCCACTCTAAATCGCCATGTTTGATGGTAGACACCTCTATTTGTGCTGAGAATGAAGCAAGTTCTTGGGTTTCTACTGTAGAAGTGGTAGATGTGTCATTCCCACTACTAGTTTATACCAAAATCCATACAAACAGGTAGTTAATGGAAAGTCCGGATTTTTCCTACGAGGAGAATAGGCAGCTCGTCAAAATACCCCAGTTTTTATCTAATTTTAAAATACTTGAAAATGGATTTTGGATATTTATAAAAAGATTTAAATTATAACAGTCTGACCTCCTTTAAATTTAATTAAAAACTTATTTTAATTAATCAAAGCCTCGATGTTTTATTCGGTAAAATCTCCTCAAAACTTATAATTTTCCATCATAAAAACCTCAGTCCCTTTGTTATTAGAAACATTTTTTTTACAGGTGTCGGTCGACCGACAAAGGAGTCAATCG
>JAULLH010547397.1:0-10629 GCA_035668455.1 Sarracenia alabamensis | reverse complement strand
ATGCGAAATCAGTTACCGTTGAATCAACTGATTTTTGAAAAATTCCCGTTGGAAGTATCTATCTTTATTCAGGAAGGATCGATCTTTTCTGATGTTGTACTGAGATGGTCGACCTTTCATGCCTTCTGCTCGATCTTTAGTTGAGACTTCTAAATAGAAGGTATCGATCTTTTTGTGGAAAGTATCGATCTTTTGATACAGACTTGAATTGCTCGATCTTTGCGCTGCATGGCTCGATCGTTAGTTGAGTGATCTTCTGAAATGATCGATCATTTGATATTTGGATCGATCTTTTGTCGAGTGAGCTGGTTGTACATGGATCGATCTCTTTGTAGAAGGGTCGATATTTTGCTAAAATACTTGACAAATATGATTGATCATTTTTGAGTAACGATCGATCTTTTGATATATGCGATCGTTCTTTAGCTGAGCCATGATCGATCTTTTGTAAATAATGCTCGATCTTTTGAAGATATTGAGAGTAGTGAGAAAACACTGAGGAAATATAGATCGATCTTTTCAAACATGATCTATCTTTCTCAGACATGATCGATCAGAGCCTTTTTAAATAAGAATCTTTTCCTTCTTTGAGAAACAAAAAATTAAATCGATCTTTTAAGAAACATGGATCGATCTTTTTCTTTGAAGCAAAAATCTCAAGGAAAGATCCATTTTTATGATCGATCTTTTCTCGTATACGATCGATCGTTTTAGTTATACGATTGATCTTTTTCATTTACGATCGATCTATTTATCATATAGATCGATCTTTGATTCAAGATGATCAATCTTTTCTCAAGTAAGGATCGATCTTTCTTACATAAAGATCGATCTTTCGAAGCTTGAACAGCTGTTTTCAGATCATAAATACTTAAAGTTCATTAGATCGAAATGATGAAGTTGGGTACTCTATAGTCCTGAAAACTTAAAGACATATTCAATTATTAGTACTAAACAAATCCAATTGATTGTTATATGTCAAGACAAGAAGTAAGCTTGATTGAATAACCCTTGGGCCAACATGTTTAAACTGTGTTACTCCCATTTTATGTCTAAAGTGTATTACACCCATTTTCTTCCTTAGCTGCATTACCATGTCTATGGTCTCGGCCACCCATATAGACACCAAGAGGAGGAACTCGGCCGTAAACGAGAACAAGATCCTATCTATATTTCGGATAACCCCACAGTTCTTGATCTTTAGACTATCAGAAATGTTCATAGCAGTAGGGCTAATTGGAAATACTGTGCATTGAATACTTTAAGATAAATTTAGCTGCAATCAGAAGACACCTATAAACGAAACAACTATTGCCTCCAATCCTAAACACCAATGTTTCAATTAAGGTACCTGATACACCTTGTCAATAAAAAGATGTAAATAAATAACATTTTTGCTTTAATTTTTTCTTTTATAAATTGAAAAACATGTAAATAAAAATTAAAAACCCAAATATGACCATGACGATTGAACAATAATTACTTCCAAGAACGTAGAAATGGAGAGCAAAATCAATTTTACACAAAAAGGAGCAAGGCGTCAATTATCAACACTAAGACTCAGAAATTCAGAACCCAATATTGCGATAAACAAAAAAAAAGAGTAAGATGTCAATTATCAACACTAAGAATGCCAGAACCCCAAGAAACAAAGAGAAGGAACAGGAAAAAAAACTGATGAGATCTTCCCTGTACACATTAGCGTTTTGTTCTCAAGTTTTTCCTAGAAGTATGTATGGCTTCTCTAATAGACTATTGATCTTCCATTACTTGGATTTAAAATGAATTAGTTATAATATTTTTGCTTCTCTAATAGACTACCGATCTTCCATTATTTGGATTTAAAATTAATTAGCTATGATATTTCTACTAACACACGACGGTTCCTGAACCAATTCATAAAATATACATGATATGGAAGGGCACCAACCATGGGCCCAGCCCAAACCCACAAGAGCAAAGCCCGGCCCAATGGTTGACAACCGAATCAAGCGACGGACTCACACCGAACTAGCCGACCACTCGATCAGAGTTGATCAGGAGAACGCCGATCCTCGCCACCAGCCGACCTTCGCCGATCAGAACAACATCTCTACCCGGCCTGACAGGATGCCGACCTCCCACATCGACCGATCAAATCAGCAAGGTTCCCCCCACGGCCGGAAGCTCGGCTTGGGACCTGACCATGAGAGCGTCCTCCACACGCCCCCAGATGGGCCCCCCGATTGGCTGTTATAGGAGAATATCCCTCCCCGTCAGGAGATAGAGGCAAGCACTAAACTTCCCACACACAATTGGGAGGGGCATACTCTGACTGACAATCACGTGGTCTCAAAGGACACGTGCTAACCCCGTCGATAACCTATATAAACCACTGATAAACTAAGTGAAAGGTACGCACCATTCTAAAACCCTAATCGCCGCAACACTATTTTCTTCTCCAATTCTCCATCTCCATATCAATTGTATTCTGACTTGACCGTCGGAGAGGGCACGCCGGAGACCCCTCCGGCTCCTGTCTAACGGTTTGTTCATGATCCTCAGGTCCATTAGAGCTTGGAGCGGGCCACGCCAGATTCTGACGCTATCAATTGGCGCCGTCTGTGGGAACGATTCTTATAAATTTATTGGTAGCATCGAGTCGTTGAGTGGATTGCACCATCTCTATGGCCAACTCCAATCCCCCGCCGGTAACTGGCAAACGAACCATGGAAGAACCTGCTTCCCAACCCCGCGAAAACCCCGTCGTTATCTTTACAGAGCAAGATAGGCCCTCCGCTCAACAACCTCCCGATGGCCCTTTGGCCATGACTCTCCGTATCGATGAATGCGTCGTGCGGAGGATCCTCATTGACTCAGGAAGCTCCAACAACATACTTTTCACCCAAGCTTTTGATCGGATGCGCATCGACAAGGGAAGGCTCCAACCTGTAATGTTCCCCCTCGTGGCACTTGTCAGAGAATAGGTCTCTCCCCTGGGATCTATCCGTTTGCTGATGGTTATCAGGGTCGAGGACGAGACGTCCATCGCGACGATAACTTACTTGGTCGTAGAAACCCCCCTCGACATTCAATGGCATCTTGGGAAGAGAGGCCCTTAACCAGTTTCAAGCGGTCTTCTCCATCCGCTACTTGGTGGTGAAGTTCCCCACCCGAGGAGGAACAGGGTACACGAGAGCCGAGTAGCAGCCCGCGCATAGATGCTGCGCCACCTCCACGTCGGAGCCCGCCCCTCATGGGCCTTTGGCTGTTGAGGACTTGGAGTCAAGTGGCGACAGGGAGCAAAAACGACCTCAACCCGCCGAAGACTTGGAGGAGATTCAGGTCGACAGTCAGGATCGGACAAGAACCGTCCGAATGGGAGCTCAGCTTGACGAAAGCCTGAAAGAACCCCTCACGGAGTTCCTACGAAACCACAAGCATGTCTTCACCTGGAATAACTCGGACATGCCTGGGATTTCGCCTAGTGTCGCGGTTCATCGGCTGAATGTCGATCCCACAGTAAGGCCGGTCAAACAATAACACCGTCTATTTGCGCAACAACGGAAGGAGGCTATCATCGAAGAAACTAACAAACTTAGGGCCGCGGGATTCGTCTAGGAGGTGAATTTCCTAGATTGGCTAGCCAACGTCGTCATGGTCAAAAAGCCGAACGGGAAGTGGAGGATGTGCATAGATTTCACGGACCTGAACAAGACCTGTCCAAAAGACAGTTATCCCATCCCCAGGATCGACCTGCTAGTAGATTCCACGGCCGGGCACGAGATGCTCAGTTTTGTGGACACTTTCTCTGGGTATAACCAGATCGTCATGCACGTTCCTGATCAAGAGAAAACCTCGTTTATCACCCCATGAGGACTCTACTGCTACCGAGTCATGCCTTTCGGGCTCAAAAACGCTGGGGCCACCTACCAACGCATGGTAAACCAAATGTTTGAAAAAAAAAATCGACCGAAACATGAAGGTCTACATTGAGGACATGCTGGTCAAAAGCAAGACCGCCGACCAGCATCTCACCAACCTGACCGAGGTCTTCCAGGTCCTTGACTGATACCAGATGAAGTTTAATCCTGCAAAGTGTGCGTTTGGGGTGTTGGATGGAAAGTCTTTGGGTTTTCTCGTTAGTCAGAGAGGAATCGAGGCTAACCCCGATAAGATTAAAGCCATCATTGACATGCAGCCACCGATGAAGACTAAAGAAGTACATCGGCTAACCGGCAGGGTGGCAGCCCTCAATCACATTATATCTCGAGCGACGGATAAATGCCTCCCCTTCTTCAAGGTGTTAAAAAAGGCCTTCGTATGGACGGACGAATGCGACCAGGCGTTTGCTGCGCTGAAGGCTTATCTGGTTAACCCCCATTGCTGGATACCCTGGTCGCGGGTGAACCACTCTATCTCTACCTGGCGGTATCGGTTGTCACCATCAACGCCGCGTTAATTAAGGAAGATGTGGGGCAGCAGAAACTGGTGTACTACATCAGCAAATTCCTAGTCCCAGTCGAGACCTACTACCCTCGTTTTGAGCAACTAGCGTTGGCACTAGTCGTAGCGTCCAAAAGGTTGCAGCCTTACTTCTAGGCTCATAGCATTATAGTGCTCACCGACCAGCACCTCAGGAAGGTCCTTCAAAAGCCCGAGCTATCAGGAAAGCTGATCAAATGGTCGATTGAACTCATCCAGTTCGACATAGAGTTCAGGCCTCGGTCCACAATCAAGGGACAGACGGTAGCCGATTTTCTCACGGAAATGGCATCACTCGATCAGTCCGGTAACCCAACGGACCAGGCGTCAGTCGAGAAGGATCCCCATGAGCCAGCGATGTCGGGAGTTGACCCCCAAGAACAAAGTGTCGAGCAGCGAAGCTTTGATAAATCCAAGCTGTGGCTTGTCTAGATCGACGATTCCTCAAGGAAGAAAGTCGGAGGGGCGGGAATTGTCCTCACCTCCCCCCATGGGGACCCTCTGAAGCACACCATCTGCCAGGGACTAACCGGAGCCTTCTAAAGATTATCAAAACTAAGCTCGAGCAGGCCAAGGGGTTATGGGCGGAAGAACTCCCCAGCATATTATGGGCTTACAGAACAACGGCGAGATCCCCCACGGAAGCCACCCCTTACTTGCTAACCTACGGTCATGAGGTCGTCCTACCCGTGGAGATTGAGCTACCGAGTGCCCGGACAGCCATGTACGACCCCTCCAGAATGAGAAGGAGCTCCGCCTAAACTTAGACCTGATCAAGGAAGAGCAAGAGCTAGCTACAAAAAGGACCGCTGCACACTAGAGCCGAATGACGAAGAGCTACAATGCCTGTGTCAAGGAACGCTCATTCCAAGTGGGGGACATGGTATTACGCAGGGTTATGCTGGCAACCAAGAATCCCTCGACAGGGAAGCTGGGACCTACTTGGAAGGGCCCCTATGTGGTCACCACCGTGACCGGGAAGGGAGCCTACAGACTCTAAGATATGGAGGGCAGAGAGCTGGGACACCCATGGATTGCACTACATCTCTGGAAATACTACCCTTAGAAGGGAAAATGCAGCCTCAGCGGCGCTACTTGGTATCCTACTTTGTATACTCCAGTTGTAAATAAGAAAATGATTATTCCATTCTGCATGATCTGCGTTAAGTTTGGCACTATTTGCACCCCCACGACATGACTAACTTGTACAGGATGAAAAACCAAAGAAGGCCGACCTATTGTGCCCCAAGATGATAGGATAGGAGATTAGATCTCTGATGACCCGGACACCGGTCCCAATAGCTTGGAAATGAAGATCGCCAGACCTATTGTGCCCCAAGATGGCAAGGTAGGAGATAAGATCTCCGATGACCTAGACTCTGGTCCCAATAGTTCGAAAAAGAAGACCGACCTATTGTGCCCGAAGATGACAGTGTAGAAGATAAGATCTCTGACGACCCGGACCCTAGTTACAATAGCTTGGAAATGAAGATCGTCAAACCTATTGTGCCCCAAGATGGCAGGGTAGGAGATAAGATCTCCGATGACCCAGACCCCGGTCCCAATAGTTTAGAAATGAAGATCACCAGACCTATTGTGCCCCAAGATGGCAGGGTAGGAGATAAGATCTCCGATGACCCAGACCCCAGTACCAATAGTTTGAAAATCCGATGACCTGGACTCTGGTCCCAATAGTTCGGAAAAGAACATCGACCTATCATGCCCCAAGATTGCAAGGTAGGAGATAAGATCTCTGATGACCCGGACTCCGATCCCAATAGCTCAAACTTGAAGGCAGACCTATTGTGCCCCAATACAGCGAGGCAGGAGATGAGACCTCCAATGACCCGGACCCTAGTCCCAATGGTTTGGAAGCGAAAACCAGCCCATCGTATAAGGACCAGGACATGAAGATTGCCTACTACAACTATCCAAAGTGTAGGTCCTACCAAGCGTGCCAAAGCAATCAACATGAAACACAACGCGTCGGACAAGAATATTACACGCCAACAGAATGTAATAACAAGATAAGACACCATCCAAATGCATTAAAAGAATAAAGAACATTCAAAGATCAAAGCCTGAGTCCAGGAGGGCAGTCCTACCCCAAATCACCACAAGTTCACAAACAAAACAGTGTTTGATATAAAAATGGCAAAAAAGAAAGAGAAAAATACACGGCCAATGGGCAGCAAAACTCAAGACAGGGTCTCAGGAGGAGGAGGAGGGGGTGGAGAGTCAGGTCTTCCACCCCAGTAGGCCCAGCGGTATGACGGCTAGGCGTCCACGGGACCAACATCGTAGTCGCTGTCCAAGTCGATAACGACGGCCTTTCCCTTTTCAGTCGTAGATGCCTTCCTCACTGGTTGGATAGAGCTAAAGTCTAGATGGGGCCATTGCCTTTGAGCGAGGTCCCTGAAAGCCTTGAAACCCTCATGCCAGTCATTAGTCGCCATGGTTCGCACATGATCCTCCAAGACCCGAACGCGATTGCCCAGGATAACCCTCTCCCTGTCCAACTCCTGCCGCAGATCTTCCATCTCACCGAGTTGGCGCCGAAGGTCCTGCCGCAGGCGGTGCTCCGAGGAACCAAGTTGCACCAACCTCCGCGTAGCTTCATAGCCAAGGGCCACGGCCTATAATAAACACATCACAAAGTGATAGGGACAGAGGAAAAGTAAGTCAGATCGATGGACAAACAAAAAGGAAGTGCAACTCGGCAGGACGATTAAAGTCAAACATAAGACGTACCCCACTGGTATCTCGCCAAAAATGGCCGACAAGCATTCCATTAGAGAAGCCACGGAGAGCTTGACCATCTGATTCACTGAGGGCTCTCTCGATAAAATTAGCCCCTCACTCTGTCGTTGCGAAGAAGGGATTTCTAGGATGAAACCCCCTGACTTGCAGCCCCGACAGAATCGACGGAGGCGAAGCACCCCTGGCCGTAGAAACCTAGGCCTCCCCTGACACAGGCGAAGGGACTTCCCTTTTAGGAAGGACAATGGGTGCCTGAATCACCAGCAAAATTGCGACGCCTGCCACTCTACCAGAAACAGTCCTCCGAGTCCGAGAGGCAACGCCACCTCCCACAGCACGACTACTGGATGCTCCAGCGTCCCCCTTCCTCTTCCTCTTCCTCTCCCTCTCCTCCATCCGCACACCAGCCCTCGTCCACACGACGGATTCGATGGCCTTCTTGCCATGGTTGCTTCCATGAAGATCAATGATGGTGGATAAAGTAAATGAGAAGACGACAGAAAAGAAAATGCTAAGAATATGGAGAGGAACCCACAAAGACTATGGGGCATATTTATATATAACTGAAGCAGCTAGTATTGAAACGACGCAATTAGTAGATAATCGAAGTTCCAAGTGACGTCGGATGCCTCAAAAAGGCCCCACTCTTTATGCGCATTTATGAGGGATGCAGCAATGAAGGGCCGGACCGTCATCAGCGAAGGTCACCCTCGTCGGATAGGCCGATCAACCGGGAAGGGATGACCAAGCAGATATTCAAGCTACCAGTTATCAGACATGAACAAGCAGATATTCAAGCTACAAACAACGATCAAAAACAAATAAGCTAAACCACCAAACCAAAAAGAAGTGAACAGGGAAAAATTCATGCATCCCCTATCGCCTGGGAAGTCAAACTCTCCCAACACAGGCCCTACAAAAATAACAAGTATACCAAAACCAAGAGAGCCAAGTATTATAGAAAAATGACATTTACAGTGTTCAGACTAAAAGGAAATCTACTTAGGCTGATCCACATTCTGTGTTACCTAAAAAAAACAACAAAACAATAAAAGTCCCAAAATCCAGAGTTGAGAAAGGAAATCTAAGAGAGAGATCCAAGGGGAGATGGAGAGAGTGGCTCGAGAGCCCGACTAGCCCAAAACTTGATGTGGTGATGTGGGGAGCAGTCAGACGGAGGAAACCCTTCGTCACCGGAACTTGTACCACTGCCCCAACTTGAGCTGGCTGCAGCATCTTTCCCATCACGTCGTCGCTCCGATCGCTCCGCCTGCTCGTGCATCCCCCCCGATGGATTACTGGCCCCCACCTCAGCGACGGCTGACTCCCCTCGAGGCTTCACGCTTCCAAAGTCCTGGAAGGGCCACTTCTCCCCGGTGATCTTCCGAATGGCTTCAAAGCCTTCGTTCCAAGCGGTCATTGCCCTAGCATCCTGCTCCGTCCGCGCAGCACCCAACTCCCATCGCGGGTGCTCCACCTCATCATTCCCCCGGCATAGCTCATACTGTTGATCTCGTATTACACCCTCGAATTGCTCCATTCAACGGGCAACCTGAAACCGCGCAGCAACGACCTACAAAAAGCGATAATAAGCAACCTAAGGCTAGCGTACGATTAGCAGGCATGCAATGACATACGTACTCGGGCCGATGCTTGAAAGAAGTGGGATCGAAGCTCATCGAGGGGAGACCTGACCAACACTAACTGGTTCGCCATTGAGAGTCTTCGCCGTATGATGTCGAGCCCATCGTTATCGTCCTAAAAAACTGAACCCCCCAGGGGGTCCGCCTCTACCATCGATGCCTCTTCGAGGACCAGCTGAATCTGGATGCTACCTTCATCTACACGACGCCGCAAGTCGTGACCTCGTGAGGACATAACTGATGCTCGATGTCTCCTCATCACAAATAGCACAACAGAAATAGAGAGTAGATTATCTTCTCGAAGGCACCCAAAACTTTTCTTTCTTCACTAAGGCAGCCTTTTAAAACCCAAGGCAGAGGCGGCTATTTAAAGCCATAGCCCTTCGAGGAAATGATGCAGTGCTAACGGATGTGATGTTTTGGATAACTCCCTGCCCCCACTATCGAAGCGACATGCGTCAGTTCCCTCCACGTTCCCCCCATAGAATAAGCCGACCAGAGTACGCTCCATGGCCCTCTACCTTCGGCCGAGCGACATGAAGAGTAGGGGACTACTAATACACATGCAGAAATAACTATAATCCAAAGCAAGCTAGGCACGATCGAAGAACATATCACAATTGGTATTCTCGATCGCCCTAAGCCTTCGGCTCAGGACCATCGAGAATTGGAGACTATTGATGTGGAAGGGCACCAAGCATGGGCCCAGCCCAAACCCACCAGAGCAAAGCTCGGCCCAATTGGCGACCAGCCCAACGATTAACAGCCGAATCAAGCGACAGACTCACACCGAACCAGTTGACCACTCGATTAGAGTTGGTCGGGAGAACGCCGACCCCCGTCACCAGTCGACCTTCGTCGATCAGAACAATGTCTCTACCCAGCCGGGCAGGATGCCGACCTCCTGCATCGACCGATCAAATCAGCAAGGTTCCCCCCAAGGCCGGAAGCTCGGTTCGGGACCCGACCATGAGAGCGTCCTCCACACGCCCCCGGATGGCCCCCCGATTAGCCGTTATAGGAGAATATCTCTCCCCTGTCAAGAGATAGAGGCAAGCAGCAAACTTTCCACACACATTTGGGAGGGGCATACTCTGACTGACAATCACGTGGTCCCGAAGGACACGTGCCAACCCCGCCGGTAACCTATATAAACCTTTGATAAACCAAGTGAAAGGTACGCACCATTCTAAAACCCTAATCATCGTAGCACTATTTTCTTCTCCAATTCTCCATCTCCATATCAACTGTATTTTGACTTGACCGTCGGAGAAGGCACGCCGGAGACCCCTCCGCTCCCTTTCTAACGGTTTGTTCATGATCCTCAGGTCCATTGGAGCTTGGAGTGGGCACGCCGGATTCTGACGCTATCAATACAAATTCTTCATAGAAAACAATAGTCCATAATCCTACAAAAGGAGCAAAAGCATCATCTGAAATAGAATTGAATTGAACTGGGATGGATCTATCAAAACAACTTAACCAAATTCTTCCACACTTATAAATCCTAGTCTTACAACAATACCGTGAATTTTTAAACACTGATTATATTTGCAACATGTTAAATTATTGCATACTATGTGTGCACAATTAATTTTAAGAGTGTAATAGTAGTAGTAGTGGATGCAAAGAGAAAAACATGGTAGATTATTTAGTTTTTAGTTTCATTTTCGCCCTTGCAATCGTGAGAATGAGAAGTTGTGTAAGAAGAGTGAATGTGTTTTGCCTTGGGTAATCTTGAGATCTGGAAGGAGTAACACTA
>JAULLH010547289.1:0-10629 GCA_035668455.1 Sarracenia alabamensis | reverse complement strand
TGGTGTTGCTGAAAGGAAGAACCGTCACCTTCTTGAGGTGACTCGAGTTATTATGTTTCATATGAAAGTGTCTAAGCAATTTTGGAGTGAAGCTGTGCTTACAACATGTTACCTTCGCCGAGTCACAATCTTATTATACACTCTTTGTCCAGTCTAATCCTGCTCCATCCCCTGTAGATGATGAATTCTTGCTATATTGTATTACTTCTTCTGTGCAGGTTCCAGCTTCTCGTCCAGGACCTCTACAAGATGGTGAGCTTGCTCCCGAAGCCTCTGCCAACGCAGTTCTCTCGTCGCCGGATCCAATCTCATCCCCATCTGCGATTGTAAGTGATGCTCCTATTGCTCATCGTAAAAGTTATCGCCAATGCCATGATACTCCTCTTTATGTCCAATCTTATAAGGGATTTTCTACATCTACTCAGTGTTTGATTTCCACCCTAGATTCTGTGGCTCTTCCCAGGACAGTACAAGCAGTAATCTCTGATTCTGGATGGCGTCGGGATATGGAAGAAGAAATGGTAGCCTTGGAACGTAATCAGACTTGGGAGCTCTTTCACCTTCCTCCTGATAAGCATGCTATTGGGTGCAAGTGGGTCTACACTATTAAGGTTAATCCTGACGGCTCGTTGGCACGGTTGAAGGCTCACTTGGTGGCGAAAGGGTATGCTCAGACTTATGGTGTGGACTACTTTGATACATTCTCTCCAATGGCTAAGATGACTTGTGTACGCCTGCTCATTTCTTTAGCTGCTACCCTCGGTTGGCCCTTATATCAGCGGGACGTAAAAAATGCTTTCCTACACGATGACCTACACGAAGAAGTTTACATGGAGCAACCTTCTGGATTTGTTGCTCAGGGGGAGACTGAGAAAGTGTGTCGCCTAAAGTGCTCCCTTTATGGTTTGAAGCAATCGTCACGAGCTTGGTTTGGCCGATTCAGTTCGGTGGTTCTGGAGTTTGGATTGCACCAATGTGGAAAAGATCCGAGTATCTTTTACCCTCGCTCAGGGTATGGATTTCTTATGCTAGTTGTATATGTTGATGACATTGTGATTACATGAGATGATACTACTGGGATCAATAGTCTTAAGACCTTTCTACAGAGCCAGTTCCAAACCAAAGACTTGGGGACCCTAAAGTATTTTCTTGGGTTGAAGTGGCACGGAAGGAGGACGGTATCTTCCTCTCCCAACAAAAATACGTGCTTGACATTCTAGCTTAAGCAGGATTTCAGGGAAGTAGAGACAGTGAGACTCCTATGGATTCGGGGTCAAAAGTTGGCAAAGGACGATGATAGTGAGGTGTTCTCTCATCCAGACAGATACAGACGACTAGTGGAAAAATTGAACTACCTCACCACAATGACACGCCCAGATATTGCCTTTGTAGTAAGTGTGGTGAGCCAGTTCATGGATTCTCCGAGGACAAACCATTAGCAGGCGTTGCTTCGCATATTGAGATACTTGAAAACTAATCCTGGTAAGGGACTGGTATTCAGAAATCATGGACATCTCAACCTTGAAGGGTATGCGGATGCAGATTCGGCGGGATCTCCTAGTGATAGGAGGTCAACTTCGGGGTACTCTATTTTCCATGGAGGTAATTTGATCTCTTGGAAAAGCAAGAAACAGGACGTCGTTGCGCGGTCAAGTGCCGAAGCTGAATACCGAGCCATGGGAATGGCAACTGCAGAAGTTATGTGGACGCGACAACTTCTAGAAGAGATTGGCATGCCTATGACGGAGGCTACAAAGTTGTGGTGTGATAATCAGGCAGCTATGCACATTGCTAACAACCCGGTATTTCACGAAAGGACAAAGCATATTGAAGTTGACTGTCATTTTGTCCGTGAGAAGTGTCAGAATGGTATTATATCCTTGGGTCATGTGAGGACAACAGAACAACTCGCAGATATATTTACTAAGTCTTTAGTAAGACCACGGGTTCAGTATATTTGTAACAAGCTGTGCATGATTGATATCTATGATCCAGCTTGAGGGGGAGTGTTAGTGATATTAGTATATGTGTATATAATATACCAGTAGATAGGCCCATTTGGCCCATTAGGATTTTGCTGTATATGTATTGTTATAAATAGAGGAACTCTCATGTTGGGAGGTAAGCTTCCATAATACATTTTGTTATCTCATTATTACAATTTGGTACATATGCATCTTCAATAGTTGTGGTGGGTGGGGGACAGGGAAAAGTGTCATCAATGAACCCAATAAGGTTTTGGCCACGAAGATATGGTGATAACTAGGTTTTCCAATAAAGAAAAATTTTGGAGGTTAGCTTGATGGAGATAAAGTGATGAGCATTACTAAGGGGACTGGGTTGAAAAGTAGTTGGAGATTGAAAAGACAAGGTGATTGAAGAAGAGGAAGAAGATGTTGGCTCTCATGCCATGTTGAACTTAATTAAAATTGATTTCAGGAATATTTTTTCTCACATTAATTTGGAGAGGTTTATTGTATATATAATGAATTGGAGTTATTTACCATTAATGTTACATTTTAAAATATTACAATTAATTCAAATTAATATATCCTAAAAGTGTTTAAAATGAATCATAAACAGTATTCATAAAATCGTGAAAGATATTCTAATTGGTTTTGTTATAAAGGAGGCTATTTTTTCATAACCGGTTACAATTTTAAAAAGAATGGATAGGCTATTAAAAGATACATAAAAGGATATTTTCGATATTTATATTAGAACTATAACTAATAAATGTTTTATGACGGTACTAAAATTCGTATCATACTTAAAAAAAGGATTAATACTTAAATAACCTTATCTATAAACTCTAACAACAACATATATGGAATTTTTTTTTAATTAGAAGGGGGGGATCGAACACCAAACGTCGGGGTGAGGAGCCTTAAAGGTTTTGTCAAACTGTGCTGTCGGGCTCCGGATTAAATTACTAATATATATTATTTTATATATTGTTAAATAGAAATAGAGATTTTTCCATTCATTTAATTAACAAAATGGAGTGAAACAGGATTATGCAGCAATTCATGATATCTCTTGGAATAATTACATGCAAGAAGAATCTGTAGCTGAGTGGAGGAAGCTGCTGAGTGGAGGAAGCTAATGACTTTGAACATTTTTGTTGGAGAGCTTTCAGTAAACGGGTTACTTCGGATTATCCCATTACTTTTTATATTTTTTTTAAATTCAATCATTTTATATTTTTTTCTCTTTTATTTTGAGGGTTTTTTCTAATATCTCTCTAAATAAGGGGCCTAATCCAATTCTCTCTCTAGACTAAGAGTTTTTTTTTCTTCAAATATCCCTAATATAAATGTATTAAATATTTAATTCTTTGAATTATTATTATTATTGTAAAATTTAAATAGGTTATTCCTAATTTATTCATTATGTTAGTAGTTATAGAATTATTATGGACCTATTTAATACTGTAATATCTAATATTCCTTTCCAAAATTAAATGTGTTTAATGATATTAATTTTACTTTATTGCATTCCATTTTATAAATGCCAAAGGTATTTATGTTTTTGATGGGAAAAATTAATTCCAAAAAATAGCGTGCAACAAAATAAATAATTTTTCTCTCCTTTTATGTGTTTGATTAAATAGGATTAACAATACTGAAATAAAAATAATAATCAAATCTGCAAGACACCAATTTTTACGTGAAATACTATTATAAAACAAAAACTATGGGACGAGAGTCCGATTCCAAATGTTCACTTGATTAGGTTGTATACTAAAAACTATTTATTTGTTTTGGTATTTAATTTTATTTTTTTAATAAAATTAGTTTTCCATTTTATGAGAATCTTAATGAGTAATTAATGCATTTCATTATTTAATTAATGTTGTGCATTGATAACTTTTATTCTACAATGTAGTTAATCGGGTGTATAAATCTTGATTTACATACGGAAAACTAGATTATCGATTCTTGTAAAATATAAGTTTTGGTTCACTGCTTAGATGAAATTGAATACACCATTGGTACAGTTATAGTACAGAGTTTCAGTAGACATGTCTTGATTACATGAAACATATAATAGAGTCGTCTATTGTTATGACTCGTTGTGCTAGTACACTTTGTGTGTATTGAACATAGAGAGATTACGATAATCAATTTTATACTGACTACATAAATTAAATTGCACCTCATAGTTATTATGAGTATTTATGCTCCTAATTCTGAAATAGTTATTAGACACATTCATTTCATATTCGTTATTTTTATTCATTAGAGGATGTGATCTTTTATGAGTCAATAATCTCTGTGAGTTGGATAATAATATTATTTATATAGTGGATATTAATTACTGATGAAATCCATATCCCAAATGATTAGGATTGATAATGTGTCCTTAAGAAAGTTTATAAGTTTTGATCATGCCAAACCCTGTAGGTGGATTTAATTTACTAGCATATCAAATAAGTTAAATGAAAGGTCTTAAAGATTTTTCAAAAAAGTTGATTAACTAAAATTGTCAGCAATTTAATTTAATGAGCGAGTATCTATAATCTTAACGTGGAGGAGAATAATAAGTATTTAATAATATGTGCTCGAATTATTCTGTTTAAGAATAAGGATGGGAGTCAAATCATCATCATTTAGTGGAATGAATGGTAATTTATGTAATTAATAATTAATTCTATGTTGATTTGGTAATATTTATTTTCATAGAAAACTCACGTCTTATTCACGCATTAGGTCTCTACTGTAAACCTATATATATGTCATTATAAACCTTGGTTGCAATAATATGCATCAAATATACGTTGATAGCGTCGGAATCTGGTGTGGTCCGCTCAAAGCTCCGTAAGCCTGTGAGACAAGGGAAAACCGTTAGATAGGGTGCCGGAAGGGTTTCCGGCATGTCCTCTCCGACGGTCAAGCCAGGTTACAATTGAGATAGTAGGAAATTTATAGAAAGATGAAGAAGATGATTTCGGCGATTAAAGTTAACAATAATGCATACATTTTTCCTTTGGTTACCTGTAGCTTATATAGACCATCAGTGGGGTTGACACGTGTTCTCTGGGACCACGCGAACACCGGTTATGATATTCCTTCCATAACAGTGTACGAAAGGTTCGGGATCTACCTTATTCCTCTAATAAGGAGATCATGGGGGGAGGATACTCCTTTGTAACTGTCATTGAGAAATTCGCACGGGCGTGTGCTAGAAACGCTCTAGAGGTCGGGTTATAGGCTGTGCTCCTGACCCGTGAAGGATGCCCGCATTGCTAGATCAGCGATTGTAGATGGTCGGCAGCCTTGTTGACCGACTTGGTCAATCGGTTTGGCTGACCATTGATTGCCAAAGGTCGGTGTTTGTCGTATAGACTGATCAGCTTGGATGACCAGCTATTGCCAAAGGTTTTTTTGGTCTGGTGGTTTGTCGGTCGACGATGGGCCCTCTGATCAGACGTGTTGTCCTTCGCCGTGTTGATCATCAAGTGGATCGGGCTTTGCCTTTTGGGCTTAGGCTGGGTCCATGGTTGGTGTACATCCACATCAGTAGTCCCCTATTCTCCATGATGTCGGGCTTAAGGCTATGGATCATTGAGAATATCAGATGTGGTTCTACCTTCACTTGTGTTGAGTTTGTTTTAAATTGTCATTTTTTTCGTGTATATATCAGTAGCCCCTTCACTTGTATTGGGTTTTTGGATTGCTATTTTACACAGATTAGTAGTGCCTTGCCTTAGCTGAGGTTTGGCCAGCAAAGTTTTCTTGGTCAAAATGAACACCGTTCAGATATGACATTAGCTTCCAAGTAGGAGAGTCCCCGGGCAGGTACCGAATGCATGTCGATCGGTTGTAGGAAGGCCTTGTCTCTTCGCAATAAATGTGTGGTGGCTTTAATCATGTGGGCTAAGGGTGAGCTGTCTGATTCAAACGAAAAGGCATAAATACGACTAAGGGTATAGTCTCGGGTGAAGACGTTTGACCTAACCGTCGTTTAAAAGGGCATAAGCACTCTGGAGGGACACTCTATCACCGAGTCCGAGAGAAAATCTCTGGTATTCCAGCCTCTGTATCTTTGTTTCATTATGTGATTTTGCTTCCTTATCTCCTTTTTAGGGTTTGCGAGGGTTAATGCCCTCGCATAGGAATCCATTTGTTGTGTATTCCGATTCAGGGGGAGAAGAGAGTTTTCAAAACCCTGTAGCCTCGAGTAGTTTGTTCGTTAGGTTTCCCTTGAATGCCTTGAATCCCCAACCTTTGAGTGTCGTTCGGGCTGTTACTTTTACTATAGTTTAAGGCGAGTCAATAATAGAAGAGCCCCGACCATATGCCCCTCGAGAGGAGGCTTTAGTCATGTGATGGGGGCATGGTGGCGTTGGTGGTTCGTCTTGTGGTGTTCTTTGCAAGGAGGAAGTCGGGCCGTCGAACATAGGAGAAAGCGGAGCCCAAGTTGTTTTTTAGCGAAAGCTGATGCGTCTACGATCCAGGCCAAAGTCATGGAATGTATAGGGATGCGTACCAAATGCTAGAATCGATGGTATTGAGGGTGCCCATATAAGATGAGAGGGCTTGCACGCCGTTGGAGGGTGAGGTGTGCTTCTTTGAAGGGGCGCTGTAGGCTGGGCTGAGGTTTTCCCTTCCTCTTTCCATCTGGAAATTCCTGAAATTTTCGGGGATTGCTCCTGGGTAGCTAGTGCCGAACGCTTGGAGGATCCTTATTGGGAGTATGGTCCTGTGGAAGGTGGTTAACAACAGGGCTCTTACACTCGTGGAGCAGTTCTAATGATATAAACCCGTGGAACACCTCTCGGCGTATATCAGCCTGCAGGTCCAAAGGGGTGGGGGCCTAGTGCAGGGTATGCCTTCTTCCAACAAAAACTGGACGGGCCACTTCTTCTTTATTTTGGGACAAGGATGGGAGATGCAGTCCTTCGAGGGTTGGTCTGCGGTGGTGCTCCGAGTCCCCCATACTTGGGCCTCTTCTCCTAAGGATAGTCGCGCGGCAGGGATCCTGCTCTTGGATGATCAGAGAAAGGCGGCCAATTCAGCTTTGACCCATCCTAACCGTGACTCGGGGGTTCTGGTAAACCCAGAAAGTCTAAGTGAGTGTCTCATTGGTCCCGAATCCTCCCTGAGTGTGCTTAGGCAACTTCATCTGGCGGAGGGCGAGGGGGTCCCTAGGATGCCCGGTGAAGAAGATGGCCTTTTTTTTGTTGTTTGTCCCTTTGCTCGAATATTTGTCCCTTCCTGGTATGAGTTTTCGATTGTGTAGGAGGCATAGTGGGCGTGGAAGGGGAAGCAGCATAGACCAGTCAAGGAGAAATGGATAAGAGACCACACGCGCTGGCCCGAAGAGATCGCTGAGCCCGAGGCACATGAGACGGGGTGGATCAGTCAAATCGTCTAAGGGTGTCCTCACCCGATCGACAGCATATTGTCCTTTCGAGGGAGTCCCCAGTGGGGTCGGAAGGTGGCTCATTGATTGATCATCATGACTTGACTGATCTGCCCCAGGCTAGTCAGAAAGTTCAAATCGGCCCACGGAGGAGTAGGGCAGAGGGCGGATAAACGGCTTGCAACCGGTCCTTCTATAGAGTAGGAGGGGTTTTTTTTTGATGGGGTGGCTTCCATTCGAGGAGTCTACAAAAGGACTCTCCCCCGGCGGGATAGGGAACTCATGCATTCTCTTACTATTGAGGACACCGCTTGTAGCTCCCTCTTTGAGGCGGCTAAGGTATGGTCTATGTCAACTCATTTTTACATTCCATCATAAGTACGTCGCGTACTCATCCTGGTTTTCAGTAATTGTTTACCCTCAGTTATCACGTAGCGATGAAGGTAGCGGAGTATCACTCCATCTGGAAGATCGTGGAAAGGCGTCTCCAGGAGGCGAATGATGGCCGGAAGGCGGTAGCCGGTCAAAACAACACCCTCAGATTGGAGATCTCAAACCTGAGAGCCGAGCTGGAAAAGGAGGTCATGACGCACCATGCAATAGCTGAGGAGAAAAGGAAAAACTATTAGACATGGGGCCAAAAGGGTTTTTGGTGTCCCCTCTCCGTCGGTCAAGCCAGGTTACAGTCGAGATAGTAGGGAATTTTTTTGAAGAAGATGATTTGCGGTGATTAGGGTTAACAATAATGCATACCATTTTCTTTTATTACATGTAGTTTATATAGATCGTCAGTGGTGTTGACACGTACCTTCTAGGACCACGTGATCACTAGTTAGGATATTCCTTTCATAACTGTGTCTGGACGGTTCGGGGTCTATCCCAATTTTTAGACAGGGAGATCATAGGGGAAGGAATCCCCTTCGTAACGGCCGTTAAGGGGTTTGTACAAGCGCGTGTTGGGGACGCCCTCGAGGTTAGACCATGAGTCGAGCCCTTGACTCGCAAAGGATCTCTGTGCTGCCCGGCTGGGGATTGCCAAAGCACGGCGATCAGTCTGATCAACTTGGGCAGTCAACTTAACCGACCAGAGATTGTTAGAGGTCGGCACTTGTCGTACGAACAGGCTGATCGGCTCGGCTGACCGGTGATTAGCAAAGGTCGGTTTAGCCGGGCAGTCCATTGATCAGTGGTGAGCCTACTGATCAGTCGTATTGCCTCTTCCTGTAATAACCAGATCCTTTTAATGAATAATTTTTTAAGTTAAAAAGAAATTTGATTATTTGTTTTAACACTCGATAATTTTTTTTTTTTGCATAACCTGTTTTATTTTAGGAGATGTTGGTAAAAAATTAAAATTTCCTTTTAAGAGAAAATAAAATTTTTATATACATATTTATTTATTATTTTTGCTTCTAGAATCTCCTTCAAAAAAGAATAAATAAAAGATGCCAAACAGCCCCGTAGGGCCATAAAACTCGCGACACACACACGCGAGAACATAGGGAGTGAAAGAGGGTTCGAGAGAGAGATCGGAGGGGATGAAGGTGGCGACCACCGGCGCCACCATCACAGTCCACTGTGAGCCATCGTCGCACCTCCACTGGAGCCAATCGACGCCGAAAAAAAACAGAAACGGGTACAAAACAGATCGTCGGCAGCGTCATGTATCGCGATGCTTCACCGGTTCGATTTGGCCACAAAATGGTTTGATTTCTCCCATTTTTCTTCACAAAGGTAGGATTTTAGATCTCTTAAACCTACTCACTGATTTCGATTGTGGTATTTTGATGCTTTTAATGATCAACCGAAACCCTTGGGTTTGGCGCCTCCGACGAATCGAAAATGAATTTTTTTTTGTTTTCTTTGTTTAAATCTTGAAATTAGTCGTTGGAAATTGCTGTAGAATGCTGGGAGAATTATTTTTAGCTTGCTAGAAATGCTATGGCTTGATCGATATTCCTTAACAAATGGGTAAGTTGGTAAACCGCGTTCGAGGTCTAAACCTCGTGATCTTGAGAGAATAAGTTTGATTAGGTGATTTTGGTGTGGATATTAGTTTGTGACCCGAAGTTGGTGGAAAATTTAGAAAATTGAGTAAATTTGATTAGGTGATTAGGTGGTAATTCGAGATTTATAATCTTTGAAGATACTTTATGAAAACCAACATTATGAATATACCTGTGAGTGGTAAATGTGTGAATCTGTGTTGATAAAATTAGTTCTCGGTTGTGTTTAAAGTACGTGAATTAATTGGAGACCTATGATTTGGAGTTAGTCTCGTGGGACTTGTAGTTTCCAGTTTATAATTTATGACCTATGGTTAGTAAACCTTGTGTGAGACATGGAGTCTCTATGAGTGAAATCCTCCTCGTCAGGTTAAAGCACTTAAGTTTAAGTGAGGTATAGCCCTTTTTGTTTTGTGTAGGTAACATGTGACGCTGTTGTAGTAATGTGAGTACTGACGCATCTATCGTGCCTTGATTTAGGGTAACATATTTGATGGTGAGATCTTGTGTAAGATGGAGTTAATGGTTGGGATGTGTTCGGGAATGCGTTGGCATAAGGGCTTGGTTTTGGCATAAGCTCCCTTGTAAAAGCCTACACGTTGGTGGTTGATCGTGTGATTACTTGAGGTTATGAAAGGCGCTTAGGCTAAGTTATGTTAGGCCGGTTTGGTTGGTGACAGCTGTTAGTCACCTGGGTTATAGTGGATTGAAAGATCTAAATAACCTAACTTGTTATGCGAAGTTTGGTTAGAATATTAAAGGATTATGTGGCTCCCTCAGAAAAGCATATATATTTGATTGAGAATCCACAGGATTGTTCAACGTAATTAGAATATACTAAGAAAACATACTTCAGCTTCTATGTCAGTGGATTGGTCGTGTGATTGGATGAGTTTAGGCTCCCTTACAATAGCCTTTATTGCTTGCGACCGAATTGTGTCTTGATTTGGATATCCCTTTGGTTGATATCTGTATGATTGTTTGTCACTCTTATGTGCACACCCTTATGTTGGTTTTGATCACAGTTTGGCGATCGTTAGGCTCCCTTTTAATAGCCTAAGCTTTGGTAGTTATGGTTTATAATAACATGAGTGGCATATTGTGGCCGGTGTTTTATATTATCACCCCGTGTGGGTTTTGTGGTTAGATGACCGGTGTTAGTACCTTTGCATTTTATGTTTGCGAGTACATATAAGTAGATCCTTGTGATCCGTTTGAGCAAATTGCTTGTATCTAGTGCTGGATGTTTATGATT
>JAULLH010547182.1:0-10631 GCA_035668455.1 Sarracenia alabamensis | reverse complement strand
TAATTAAGAGAGAAGAAAATACAAGAAAAGATGTACACTTATATATATATATGTATATGAATGCTTATATATATATATATATATTATGGGTGGTCTTTTATGAGAATAAAAGATAGGAATGTAGATGGGTAATTAAAGAGGGATGCTAGGGGTTAAGTAGGCATTTTACACACACAAAATAAGAGGGAGTGTGGGCTAGGGTAACGGGTTCCAGCCGCATCCCTTATAGCAACAAAAAAAATCTGTTATACTGTGGGAAAATCATCACAAACGGGAGAAGAGGGGCTAAGCGTGGGAGAGAAAGAGAGAACGGAGAAGAGGGAGAAGTAGCAGCGGCGCCGACAAGCATATTGCCGCCGGTGAGAAAGAGAGGAAAGGACGACAGAACGGAGGAGAAGAAGGAGGATTTGGCCATAGCAGTGTACTATTATTGTCCATCCACTATTTAGGCTCTAAAAAGGCAAGATTTTGTGGGTTTTTTATGAGATTCTTATGAATATTCGAAGTAAAAATTGTGTTTAATTGAAGACTTGTTTGTATCAAATTTTTGGGTTGTAAATAGGAGTGTTCAGACTCGACTTTCGGTCTCTCTTTGATAAATCGAGGTAGGTTCATAATATCTGTACGCATGCCAATGAATGTGTGAAGTTTTGAAGGACCTATGAGGCTTGAAGTGATTTTCTTTGGGTGTAGTAGGTGCAGCCGAAATTCCCTGAACATGGATTTCATCTTTGTGAGGTTTTTATGTGTTCAGAATACTTTTAGAATTCATGTATATTTTTCAATTGAAACCTTGATACTTTAGTATAGACTAAGTTCAAAGAGAGAGGCTGTGAAGTTGGAAAACCTTTGTGAAAATAGGATTTGGGTGGAATTTAAATATTAAAATTCTCTAAATAATGTATTTGCTGGAAGGTTAGGATGTAGAATGATTCTATGTTTTATAGAGTATCACAGGTCAATGTGTGATGAAATTGAGAGGGACGAGGGTTGTCTAAAAATATAGACTTTATCGGAATAGCCCAGGCTTTCCGTCGGGCTCGATAGAAAATTAAGTATAAAATCTGTGTCTATACTTGAATATGAAGTACGTTATTTGAGAAGTGTTGAGAATTAGACGATGGCCCATCCTTTAAGTGGGAGCGAAGTACCTAACTCCTAACGAGTTGGAAAGAGTCAATGGATAACTAATTCATTGCAAGGATGCCTCAAATTATTGGATAATTAATCCAATAGGAAGGGAGGAAATTTGTGAATAATATCACAAATGGAAGCGACTCTTGGAGGAATCGGAAGTTTAGCACGAAGTGAAGAAAAGTATAAAAGTTGTATTGAAGTGAAGCTTGATTATGCCTATGTGGGCTAGAAGTTGTATGTCAATCTTTATGCATAATCCATGTCATTCATACATTTCATATTCATTATGTTTCTACGAGCTTAAGCTCATGTTGTTATTTTGTTTTGCATGAAATAACAACGCAGGTGATCCAGGCAAGAACATAGTTGAAGATTAGGTGAGACTCAAGACGTACATATCATGCTTTTGACGTGGATTGTGGAGACTTTTAATGTTCTTTACAACATGAATTTTAATAACTGTTAGCGTTAGGAAGTTGGTCAACTCTTGAAGTTTGAGAAATTTTGTAGACTCTAATTGATTCATTTTATGCATTCATTGGTAAGAATACGTCAGGAAATTGGAAGTTTTTCTGTGATTTTAATAAAAGCTGAATTTGGTTTTTAATTTCAGTTTTGGAGGATGAATGTCTTACCTTTTGTATTGTCATTAATTTGGATTGTTATCAGGGATATACCTCATTGTAAAAATCTGGTTTCCCATGCCTTTAGAGTGACAAAGTGATGGGGGATGAGGTAGAACAAACACTTAAGCAAGAATTTTTTTTAATGTTTAATCTGGGCAGGACACAATCGGCTGTGTTCTTTGACAGTCAGCTATGTTGTGCCGAACCTGTTGGTCTCGTTTTCAAAAAAAAAAAATGTTTTCTTCTTTGGGTTATTTTAAATTTTGAGATTCACTCACATTATTTTTTTGAGGACTTTATTCCTGAACAGTACTGTACAAAGAAAGAGGTTTGAAGCACAAAGAAGATAGAGAAAGAATAAAAAAAAGTTTTTACAAAGAAAACTTGAGCCAAAGGATTAAATTTTTAGAACTGTGAAATCAAGGTTATTTTGAAATGGAAGTTTTTAAGAAAGTGTGATATAGAAGTTCTTAATTAATTAAAAAGAGATTTTAATTAACTATAAAAAACGTAAAATCACGTTTATTTTTAATAAAATATGATTTTAAGTTATAATTTAATCAATCCAATAACAATCAAACCATGCAAACTAAAGAACGCAATTCAATCCACACGACAAAGCGATTTTTACGTGGAAAAAACCCAAACGGGAAAAAACCACGGGATCGAATCCTCGATCCAGGAAAACAATGCACTAAAATAACGGTTGCAATACAACTTACAAACTTGGATCAAATCCTCAATCCTAGACGTAACTTTGTATGCCGAATCCTCGAACCCGTTCTTCGTGCCTTGTTTCCTTGCACAGCGAATCCTCGCTGCCTTCAGTCAGAATCCTCCGACTCGAACTTGAACAAGTATGATTAAAGATGTGTTCTAGCTTTTTAGAATCCTCTTGAAGCTCTGCCTCCCGCTATATTTTCGTGCCTCAGAAAGCTTAAAGAGATTAGGTCACCAAAACCACGATATACCAAACAAAACACGCTGACCAGGCATAAGCGCGCTCGAGCGGGCTTCTAGCGCGCTCGAGCGGGGTCAGCTTTCCAGCTGGAATCCGAAATTCTCTCCATTAAAGACTCAGCCACCCAACAAACAAGGCCACATGATATACATCAGGAAACTACCATATATCACTCAATTGCCAAATTTAAAAGAAAAAACATTAAATTAGTATTAATTAATTTATAAACATAATTAATTAATATTAATTTAATTTATATTTTCAACAATCTCCCCCTTGGCAATTGCGTGATATTTACAAAACACACCTACAGCAGACATCACAAGACACAACTCAACAAACCGACACAACATACGACATGAATGCTTTAGAAACTTTCCACCAGTACCTGAAAGAATAAACCATCACAAATCCAAACAACAACCAGGTACATAGATGAATAGTTCAAGATAGATATTCACTTAAGCAAATAATCATGCAAATCAAAGTATCAACAATCTAAACCAACCATAACCATCTGAACCAATTCAAGACAATAACTAAAGTAACGAGAGAAAAGTAACCAAAGTACTGAGAAAGAGAACAAGAAATACTTCCCCAAAACGATTCTTCCAACACGAATCCATCCAGCAACATCCAGCAACCATCTAGCAACCAGCTCTCCCCCTTGGTTTGAAAATATCAGAACGCTATGCCGAGGGGTCACCACCAAACTGTCGACGCCAGTGGTCCTCGAATGTGTCCATCCGCTGCCCGAGATGCGAAAAAGACTGCTCCATATGAGTATAGCCCTGCTGCATCTGAGTAAAGCCCTGCTGCATCTGCGAAAAACCCTGCTGCATGTTGATCTCAAGGCTGTCAAAGCGGCTGTGAAGACGGGCAAGGGAAGCGGCCGTGGACTCCTCAGATGCGGTACCAGATGACTCCCCCTGAGTTTGAGCAGGAGGGGCCGAGGAAATAGGATCAGCCGGGGTAGGAAGATGAGCAGCACTCTGTCGTAGTGTACGGGAACAAATGGTGCGGGAAACAGACCAGTACTCTAGGCCCGCTGGGAACTCAAAATCCTCCAAGTTCCGTAAGAAGTTCGTGATCAGCAGACCATACGGGAGACCAACACTACGCTGAGATGATGGGACTTTCCGCATGGTGGAGACAATAAGCTCACAAAGGGCGATGTCCTGGTTGGAACCTATGGCGTAAAGTTCATAGCCCCGCTCCTGATTAATGTCAGAGACATGCCCCCGAGGGTGAATAGAGGAGCTAACAATGAGGTTTAGCAGACGGTAGTCCTGAGTAAGCTCGTGTTGGGAGATAGTGCCACCAACCCAAAGACGTCGATGACCACAGAGATTCTCAGCCACCAGATGATAATTGACATTGGACGGGACTGGAGGATAATCAAATAGAACCGGATCACGGATCCCAAGAAACTCGGACAGGACAGCACCGGCCATGGTAATGTCATGACCACGAACATAGGTAGTGAAAGAATCATCCTCCTGGGAAGGGACCAAATTGGCGTAAAATTCACGTACAAGGTCAAGACAGACGTTTCCGGTTGCGAGAAGCAGCGGTGTCCAACCACGCCGTTCAAAACAGTCTAGCACTGGTGATCCCACGAAATCAGATAGAATGACTGTTTTCTCCTGACAGAAAGGACGAGTGGCATAGCGAGCAGGAAATTGATCTGCAACAGCCTTGGAAATAAACCGAGTTGTGTCAAAGGAGACCGAGGCCCGTTTGTCGTTTCGTCGACGCGAAGCCATGCCTGTAAACACTGACCACAAAGAAGACAGAAAAAAAATGAAACATGAGTGTTATATTGCGCAAGGAACCGCACACAAGAGTCTATGACAAACAGACACACAGACAAGAAGAGTCACAGAAACACAGAAGCAAGAACAAGAAGTGTCAGTCAACCGAAATCAGGAGAAATATGAAACAAATAAACATCCGTTGGTTACCCCGGAAAGCCTGAACATCCATACAAAACCCCACCCAAGAACAAGCCAAGAATACACAAAAACAAAATGAGTATATACAAAAAAAACAAAAAAAATATACAAAGGTACCAAAGGCAAGCACCAAAAAAAAGAAAAAAAATAAATAAAAATAAAAAAAATAAAAAAGTACCTGCGAAGGTGCGGCGGGAAGAGATGCGCCGCAAGGGAGAGGAATAGGGAAGGCGGAGGAGGGAGAAGGGGAGATCCGAGGACGGAAAGGGGTGTAGCGACGGCGGCGAGGGGGCAGAGGTGGAGTCGCGGGTGGCGCCGGCGGAAGAGAAAGTGGGAAAAAAAAGAGAGGAGGGTAGGTGGTCGTCACCGATGGAGGACAGAGGGGAAAGAGAGGAGAAAGAGAGGTGGGGCGACGCCGGCGGAGGACGCGGCGGTGAGGGAGCGGCGGCAGGGAGGGCAGAGGAAGCGGCGAAGAGGGAGCGGCGGCGTTGAGGGAAGAAGAGGGAGGAAGGGAGGAAACCCTAGGTACTGTGGTCGCGGGGAAGGAGAGGACGAAACAAAATTCATTTTAAAATTTTTTTTTTTTTTTTTTAAAAAGATATATCCTGACGAGCCCGCTCCAGCGCGATAGAGGCGCGTTAGAGGCGCGAAAACGCCAGAGAATGTCTAAGAAAAACGCCCCAAAAAAAACTAAGTGTTGGAAACCATGGCGAATACCCCGCTCGACGCGCGCTCGAGCGGGATTGAGGCGCGGTTCTGGCGCGGTTTGGCGCGGTACTGGCGCGCATATGCCAGAGCCTAGGTGAGTAGGAGGTCATAGAAAAAACTAAGTGTTAAAAAAAACTTCCAAACACCCCCTGAGACTTACAATTCAAGGAAACTTAAGAAATCACTATCAGTGTATAACAAAGGGCACCCAGCTTCAGGATATGATCAAAATATTCTTTGAAATTTTGATTTTTATATTTCATGCAAAACCAAGCACACCAAAAACAACCCAGAAAGTTCCATATGTCTTTCGAATAAAAACAAGAACATGTACACAGTTTAAGAGAATCTAGATGATATGTACCAAAGACATGAATCCTGTTTATCCTGCCAGCTAAAATCAATAACAGATCCACAGAGATAGAATCAAGTCAGTCAAGAACTTGTAATCAGACAACCGAGACAAGTCTCAACGCGACCAAGGTGAGTTTAGAGAAAGAGTAACACAACCAAAGTCGACACATGCTAGAAGTCAAACCGAAAACTATCCGAGTGTTTATTTGTTGAGCTTGTTTGTTCAAGACAACTCCCCCTTACTTAATACTTATTGTTAATGTAATTTGTGACGGCTTTCACTCCGAATACGGCTAAAAAGACAGTGCCGCACCAGGTAGCCATTTTCACAGCATACATTGGTGAGAGCAAGATGACGGCTTTCACTCCGAATACGGCTAAAAAGACAGTGCCGCACCAGGTAGCCATTTCCATCCGCACTCACACGGCGGCTTTCACACTAAACCATCGAAAAAGCAAGGACGTACTAGGTAGCCATTTCCGTAGAGAGAACAATTTTTCATAAGTTGGGGAGGAGTTAACAAGACAAAAATAGAACAACATCAACATGGTATATGTAACATCATGGTCAATCTAGCAGTGACATGCTCAGGTTTGTACTAACACTCACTCAAACAGACATTGGTAACTCAAGCTAGATTCAGTCATTCAATTAGACATGCAGAGACAAGACAATGATCTATCACTTAGGCATGCAGTTATCAACATTGTCAGGGGAATGAACAGACACATCTAATATGTAAATCATAAAGAATCCTCAAGACATGCATACAAAAACACACACAGGAAGACACCGATTACTACAGGTTGATTTGTTTGCTTTGTTTTTGTTTTTTTTTGTTTTTTTTATTTTTTTTATTTTGTGATACCTGAAGCGAGTTATTCCAAGTTACACACTCCAATAGAATTTCTAAGAAACTCAAATCGGAGAGCATCTAGGGGTTTGGTCAGAATGTCGGCCTTCTGAAGTTCAGTGGCAACATGGTCTAAATGGATGATATTGTCCTCAACTAACTGACGGATGAAATGATGTCTGATATCTATATGTTTGGTCCTAGAATGTTGTACAGGATTCTTAGAGATATTAATCGCACTTAGATTATCACAATACAGAACAATCGAATCATGCACAAGACCATAATCAGACAACATTTGCTTAATCCAAAGTAATTGAGTACAACAACTCCCTGCTGCAATATATTCTGCCTCGGCTGTGGACAGAGATATTGCATTCTGCTTCTTGCTATGCCATGACACCAAGTTGTTACCAATGTAGAAGCATCCCCCCGAAGTACTTTTTCTGTCATCTGCACAACCAGCCCAGTCCGCATCAGAAAAACCTGCAATGTTTGAGTTAGTATCTCTTGAGAACCAAATTCCAAAGTCAGCAGTAGAGTTCACATAGCGAATAATTCTCTTAACAGCAATTAAATGTGACTCTTTAGGTTTTGACTGATATCTGGCACACACACCGACACTAAATGCAATGTCGGGTCGACTAGCAGTGAGATACAACAAACTCCCTATCATACTTCTAAACATGGTTTGTTCAACATCTTGACCTGTTTCATCTCTAGACAGTTTTACAGAAGTAGCCATAGGAGTTCGGATGAGCTTGGTAGTTTCAAGATTAAAACGCTTTACTAAATTACGAGCATATTTAGATTGTGTAATAAAGATTCCACTATCTAGTTGCTTAATTTGAAGACCAAGAAAATAGTTAAGCTCGCCAACCATACTCATCTCAAATTCTTTCTGCATACTATCTGAAAATTCTAAAACAAGATTATCACTTGTAGAACCAAACACAATGTCATCGACATATATTTGAGCTACAAGGATATCCTTTTTGGTTCTTTTGATGAAAAGGGTCTTGTCAACATTACCTCTATCAAAACCATTGCTTAAAAGGAATTCAGTTAGTCTTTCATACCATGCGCGGGGTGCTTGTTTCAAACCATACAAGGCCCTGTTCAATTTGTAGACATGATCTGGATGATAGGGATCCACAAAACCTTTCGGCTGCTCAACATAAACCTCTTCCTTCAAATGACCATTCAGGAACGCACTTTTCACGTCCATCTGATGCAGTTTAAAATCCAAAAAACAAGCCACAGCAAGTAGAATACGGATAGATTCTAATCTAGCTACAGGAGCAAATGTCTCATCAAAATCTATTCCCTCTACTTGAGTGTAACCTTGAGCAACCAACCTAGCCTTATTTCTTATGATGGTACCACTTTCATCAGATTTATTTTTAAAGATCCATTTGGTTCCAATAACATTAACCTTATCTGGCCTAGGTGCTAATTTCCAAACGTCATTTCTTTCAAATTGTTCAAGTTCTTCATGCATGGCATTTATCCAAAAATCATCAGTGAGAGCTTCTTTTACATTTTTTGGTTCAATTAAGGAGACATAACATGCGTGACTTACTTGACTTACCTGACTTACCTGATTCCTCATCTGTCGACGTGTCATCATTGGTTCTGTCACATTTCCAAGGACCTGATCAAGAGGATGATTTAATTTGACTCGGGATGATGGTTCCAACTCAATGGGTGGAGTCACACTGGGAATCTCCTCTTCAACAGTCACTTCTTCCTCTGCTTCTTTGTGATCGTGTTGAACTTCAGTTTCCACTTGTTTCAGTTGAGCTTCGTCAACAATGAAATCATCCTGGATTACCCCTTCATCTGCTACATCTGTATCATCAATAATCACATTAGTAGATTCCATAACAGAAGATGTACGACGATTAAACACCCTATATGCTCTACTATTACCAGAATAGCCCAAAAATATCCCTTCATCACTCTTGGAATCAAACTTACCCAAGTTTTCACGATCCTTCAAAATGTAACATTTGCTTCCAAAAGTTCGGAAATATTTTACATTGGGCTTTTTACCTTTCCATAACTCATAGGCAGTGTTTTTTGTGCCAGGCCGTAAATACACGCGATTTATGACATAGACTGCGGTATTCACGGCCTCAGCCCAGAACTTATGTGGAACACCCTTTCCATGTAGCATGACACGAGCCATCTCCTGAACAGTCCTATTTTTTCTCTCAACAACACCATTTTGCTGTGGTGTGATAGGAGCCGAAAATTCATGTTTGATTCCCAGTTCATCACAGAATTTAGTAAAATCAGAATTCTCAAATTCCTTACCATGATCCGATCTAATCCTGCATACCTGCAAACCTTGTTCATTCATCAGCTTCAAACACAGTGTTTTGAATTCAGAAAACGTCTCAGATTTTTCACGAAGAAAATTCACCCAAGTAAATCTGGAGAAGTCATCCACAGTGAGGAAAATGTACTTTTTACCGCTTAAACTTTCAACCCGGGTAGGACCCATAAGATCCATATGCAATAACTCAAGTGGTTGTTTAGTAGCTAATTGATCCGTCTTTTTGTGGGAAGCCTTAGTTTGTTTACCCAATTGACACGGCCCGCAGACTATGTCAATAGGATTCCCAAGTTTAGGCAGCCCATTCACAAGATCATGGTTAGCTATTTTAGACAAGTCTCTAAAATTCACATGTCCTAACCTGTGGTGCCACAATTTTGCTTCATCAGTTTTAGCTGAATGACAATTTAAATCAGATTTAGGCACGACTCCATAGCAGTTATCGGATGTACGAACTCCACGAATCACTGTTTTACCCTTTTTATTTAAAATCAAACACTCAGTTTTGGTAAAGTGAACTTCATGATGAGTGTCGCACATCTGACTAATGCTTAGCAGGTTAGCTTTTAAACCATCAACATATAACACTTTGTCCAATTTAGGGAGGCCAGGAGAACAAATTTTTCCAACACCGATTATTTTTGAAGTCTTTCCATCCCCAAATGTGACTGTGCCACCATTATATGGTTCGACGTGTGAGAATAAAGTCTTATCACCAGACATGTGTCTAGAACAACCACTATCTAAGTACCACATATGTGAGTTTTGAGTTTTCAAAGCTGTGTGCAGCATGTAACATTTTAAATCAGCTTTTCTAACCCAAATAGGCCTAGTTTTGACAGACTTCTCTATAGATTTATTCGTGTTTTCATTCATTGAAAAGTCATGAGAACCAGCACTCAGGGGCCAGAACCGATTTTGAACAAAACCTGCATTCTGCCAGTGCTTAGTCTTTGTGAAATTAGACTCACTTCTACCAACAGGAGCACGGTTTCCAATCAAGTCCCAACACTTCGGTCTTATGTGGCCTGTAATCCCACAATAATGACACACAGGAACAAATTTTGTGTGTTGCAAATTTGTTTGAAAATTGTTCCTGGAAGTGTTAGACTTGAGAGTGGCTTTAACACTTGGAGGAGACTTATGTGTCGGAAATTTTTGGGAACTCTTTTTAGTCACAATATTAGACACATTCAACAAGGGACGTGGAGGGGTACTTACAGCCTTCACAAAGTTAATTTTACCTGATTCTGCTGAGGTTGAAGGCTTGTGTACATACCCAAGACCGGTACGATCGGATCCTCCCTTTTGGAAGCTAAGAAGTGCATCAAAGTCGCTTGTACTCTTGTTGAATTTTTTGATCAAGGCGTTAGCCTCGGCAAGTTCCTTCTCCAGCTTGTCAATTCTTCCTTAGAAGAACAATCTCCCATCAATGCACTCCTTCAATTATTTTTCAATTTTCACACCATCTGCTTTTTGAATGTTGAAGGAGTTGATTAGTTCATTCCTCTCTTTGTCCAGATTTGCCAACTTCACGATTACTTTTTCCTTGTAGCTTTTCAGACTTGACACTTCCTCATGTGCTTCCACTAATTCTGCCTTCAGCCCTTCATTCTCCTTTTCCGTAACCTTCAATTTCAGAGACACCTTTTTGTACGATTTGGCCAACTTGGTGCTTTCTAGATGTAGTTTGTC
>JAULLH010546968.1:0-10644 GCA_035668455.1 Sarracenia alabamensis | reverse complement strand
CCCGATCTTCCGTGCTTCATGCACCGAGTCAAATACTGGACAAAGTATACGGACTATGCATTCACACATCATACATATAATAGATATGAAACAGTAAATGAAAAAATATCTCAATTGTTTCTCATTAATATACCAGGGATTCAAGATAATAAAATACATAAAAGCATGGCTTTTACGTATGCTATCTTAACATTTAGTTCAATCCATATATATTTATTTCTTTCCTTTCCTTGTATTAATGTATTTAAGGGTTGTTGGAAACCCGATTGTATATTATAAGGTCAGTGACCATTATTTATTGCATGTGAGGCAGTTTGGGTGTTGATTCGGGTTTTCGATTATTGTTACTGTAGTGGTTCTTATGGTGTTTATGGAAGAAAAAACATGTTTTTTGGTTTTCGAAAAGATTTGGCATGCTTTTCCTATGGTTTGAAATGTTTATTTTCATGTTCATAGTTAGGTTGAAAAATGGTGAAGACTGTGTTTTTAACCAATACTTAGAATATTTCTTAAAATGTGTTTTAAAACAGAATTTGTTTGGATGTTCCTGGGAACCCTTTTGAGCTAAATTTAAACATACTTGGATGATTGTATTTCACTTAAAGGACGTTGTCATCCTTTTCCTTCTCAATAAGAATCATGGATTTTAGTTGTTTTTTCTAAAGATTAAACTTCTCCCAATGATTTTCAGTGTGTGGGTGTGTGTGTGTTCAAAAAGGGGTTTTATTCGGTATTTTATTCTCTTATTCTATTAGTAACGGAGTGGAGTGTTACAAGAAATGGGTCCTTATACATCACTCTGTACAAGTGCAAGTGGTCCTTCAATAGTATTATTTGAAAGAATGTGAGGAAGTCTATGATTTTTTGATACATTGAATGGAACACGTGTTTTATTACACAAATCAGACATAGAAACAACATTGAGATGCAAACAAAGTTATTGAAACTTGTGAGTTGATGGATGCCTAAGGGGTTGGTACCGGATTAATGAAGGCACTCTAGATGTACCAGCTACAAGAGAAATAGATTGTAAAGAGACATGTTAGAAAGGTTGAGTTGAGCCAAAGTGATAAGCCTTGTGAGTTCATGTCTCTATATAGAACTTAATTTGTTATTCTACCCTAAATAACAAAAAAAATATGATCAAAAGTGATAGAACAATGGTTATCTTCAGTAAATTTCTAGACAGAAATGGGATTTGAAGATATAGATGGAGTATGCAAAATTTTATCTAGACGAAATGAATATTGAGGTGTCGGTAAAATTCCTTTACCATTGTGCTGAATTAGAATAGAGGTTCCATTCCCTACAGTAACTTGATCGTTTCTTTGATATGGTTGATAGAAATCAAAATTAGCAAGATTATTGGTTATATGATTAGCTATTGTAGTATTGAGATACCATTAAGTTTGGGATAGCAACCAAAAATGTTTTATGTGGATTGCCATATGAAAAGGAACTTGAATATTCTTGAGAGCCTTGATTGAGATAATCCTTTTTATACCAGCAGATAATAACGGTATGATTTTGTTTGCCACATAATTGACAAAACACAGAAGATTGACCTCTTTGATATTGTCGAATGGTGTCCTATATTTTCTCTAAAATTATTGAAATGACCTCTATTACTTATATCGTTATTTCTCCCTCGATAGCTCGTAAATTACCTATTGAAGGATTGAAATTGTTGTTCCTGGGATGATGAGGAATTTCCTTTTGTTGTAGTGAAAGCTACTATGACATCGTTACCCAAAATATGTTTGAGTTTGCATTCGATGTGAATTGATTCTCAATAGAGTATGGCTGAGAACTCTTCCATTATAATGGATCCAAATCTTCTTTGAATCATAGTCTTGAATACATCATACTCATTCGGAATTCCATTTCAAATGATAAGGGTTAGATCTTCATCTTTGATATTCGCACATGAATTTGATAACTAATTTACAATCTTTTTGATCTGGTCAAGATATTCTTTCATTGTGTTGCTTTTCTTCAATATACTATTTAACTTGCTCTTTAATTGATGATGTGTGACCGAGACAATTTAGTAAAACATTTTCAAGTGTTATTCATACATCTCGACAGTTTATCAAGTGCATAACAGGTGCATACTTATTCGAAGACAAGGTTACCATAATGTAACTCAAAAGGTGATAATCAATTAACTCCCATTGTGTAAATTCTGGATTGATTACCTCATTATCTAAAGAATCCTTGATCACACATGGTGGCTTTTTGTTTGATCCATTAACATAACTCAGTAGTACGGTTGCGCGAAGAATGTTCTGAAACTGGTTCTTCCAGAACCAGTAATTTGTAGTTTCGAGCGCGAGTAAGCGCTGATCATTTTAGGATCTCACTCTGTGGAATTTAAGGCTTTGATATGATGTCGAAATCTTACTATGAACTCTGTTATTGAATTAAAGAATACAATTCTCATTCTATACTAACTAATTTCCTCAGACCTCATATTTATACTATTGCAGTGCTATCTTAGTCTCAACTAATCTTCGCTCCATTTCTAACTATCTCTGGTACATTTTTAGGCAAATTGTAATAGTGGAGAAGATTGTTGATGTGCGTTAGGTGGCAATGCCTAATGTGCCTCAGGTTGCAATGCCTCAGGTTATAATGGCTTAGGTTGCAATGCCTCAACTGCCTCAATTTTCTTTTCACTAATATCCTTATCAAAGACAATGACCCCTTTTTGCATGACATTTAATTCATGAGTCTAACTTCAAGTGGGTTCAAACTAGCGACTACATAAGAAAAAATAAAAATATTTAAACCTAGTTGCTTATACCAACTCGACTACCACCTTAGTGGTAAGTTGTACAGACATTTTAGTTAAAAGTGATGGGAATATATATCATAAATCCAATCCATGATGGAAGTCTAGTCCAGATCAAAGCTGTACTTGGGCTTGATCCCATGTTTTACCAACCTAGACCTGTCCAGGATCCATAACTAGTAATGAGTTTGCTGCTTAGATCCACTGATCATCCAACACGTTGCTAATCTCATTTAATCACTTCAACCTACTAATAATCCCTTTTCAAACTAATCACTCGAAACACCATTAATCTCACTTGATTATCCCGACCGACTAATTAGCCTTATTTAAACTTATCAGTCTAATATCCCATGTCTGTTATGTTCGGATTTAACGGCACAAAATCCCCGATAAATAATAATAATAATAAAAACGGATCGAGAACAAGTAACACACACAAACACAGAATATACGTGGTTCGGCTGGCTGCCTACCACCACGGGAGAAGAACGAGAAAATCCACTATAAATCTGAGGATTACAATGTTCACTCTCTCACTCACTGAGTCTCTAACCGAGTCTCTCTCTCAAATGTGAGTCCTTGCTCTAATCTGAGGCCTAGCCTCCTTTAAATAGATTTCAGGGAATCCCATTTAAAGGAGGATTCCTAATTATATTAGGAAACCAAAAACAAATTCGAGTAAATCCTAACAATACGTGCATCCAATCCATAACATTCTCATTAACTACATTTCTTAATTGCTTACGTTTTTTTTTCCTTTTATTTCTCACATGTAGTTACAAGGCTAGTTACAATGTTTTAATATTTTTTTGAAATTATTATTATTTTTTAATTTGACTCTTAATTTATTGTTACTTCGTTTTATTACAAAATAATTACGAAATTCGGGATATTATAGAAAGAATCGACACAAGAAAACTTCACATGGGATATTGAACCTCAACATGAGTCAACACAAATTGCATATGAGTTGACCCAAAGGTTCTAGAGGAGTTCTATCAAACTCATATGAGTCAACACCAAAGTACAATGAGTCGATACAAATCAACTCCTCATCATGTAAAGCCCAAATGAGTCGACCCAAACAAAGTTTGAGTTGTCCCAAAATCAGAACAAATTTTCAATTCTATGGAGTTTACAAATGAGTCGGCACCAACATTCTATTAGTCGGCACAAAGCGTCATCTCCCAGATCTTGATCACTTGAGTCGACACCTATAATCTATAAGTCAACACAAAAGACACTTGCCTCTTGTTTCCATTTTTGAATGAGTCGACTCCTATCCAATACTAGTCGATACCAAAACATTCCTCTTTAGAAAGGATTTCATTGAGTCGTCCCCTCAGAAATTTGAGTCAACCCAATCTCTCAGGAAACCAAGATCCAATCTTAATGAGTCGACCTCTTGAATATATGAGTTGACACCTTCAATGCTCCGATCTCATTGTGTCAACACAATGGTTACTTGAGTCGACATATTCGCGTAGATTTTCAAACCCTAAAGTTCTCAATAGTTGGATTTCGAGCATTAAATGCTCCCACCTTCCTCTAACGGCTCTGAATGCACAAGAGACTATAAAAGATATAACTTCTCATCATTGAAGACAAGATAAGAGCTACATTTACTATTCTATTGCTGAAACCAATTTCACAAACCCTCAAACTCACATTTACTGCTTTTGTCTCTCAGCACTTTTTACTCTATCATTTATTGTCAATCATTTTGTAATAGATAGTGAGTGAACTGTGATTAAAAATCCTAACTTTTATTGTAAATAAGGGTAAGTCACCATTTGCCCTTTGAGTGACTAAATCTCAAAGAAGAGATTAAGAAGTATTAAAAGAAAAACAGAGAATTATTTTTCAGAAGATCCTTTTGAAACTGTTAGGCCTAAGTGTGCCTGAAAACACTTTGTAAAGGTTTTGATGTGCCCATGAAACATTCTACATAGTGAAAAATCTTAAGGGGTGAACTTGAGGAGTAAACGTAAGTTTGGAAGAAGTCGAACCATTATAAATTTTAGTATTGTGTGGTTCAAGTATCTCTATTCTTTAAACTCCTTTTATTACTGTAGTTTTATATTTGTTTAATTTATTTAAAACTGAACAAGAATTTTCAAAGTATTTTATATTCGTCATATTTTTTAAGGCCCAAATTTTTCTCCTCGATCTTGGGTTGTCTAGAACCGACACAAACTTTGTATTATGTGACTGCTCTAAATTTTCAAAATTAAGATCTGAATGATGCTATTAAACTCAATTCATCTTTTCGACATGTATGCTAAGATTTCTGAACCCATTTTTATTGGAGACACCATCAGAGGATTAAAAATTCGAGCACAACAAAAATTCTGTAAAACTTTAAGAAATGGACAGTAATGTGACCCCTTTATAAGTAGTAATCAGTACATGTTCCTTCATTGCATCAAATAGATTTAAGCCTATTTGAATGGTACATATCACTTTTTCTATGGTGTTTATGTAAATGTATGGTACAAATTCCATTGAAATAATTTGTATTAAATATGAAATAATTTCTACCCATATAAGGGGGGATGAAATGCCAAAATGCTCTCTAACTAGAGAGAACAAATTGCTTTTTGTTTTACAAAAAAAAACACCAAATTAATGATAAATGTGGCAATAACAGCACTAGTGAAATACGTGGCAATTTTAGTAACGGTGGTCATACCGAAAGTGAAAATAATGATAGAAATAATGATTGTACTTATAGTAATGACAATAACAATGATAATTGTGGAGACGACAATACTAATAGTAATTGTGATGACAATAGTGGAGGTGGTGGTATCGACCATGGTAATGATAACATAGTTGTGAGGACAATATTGGTGATGGTAGTGACGGCATTAGTAATATATTTTGATTAAAAAATATATTCTAAAAAAATAATTTGCATCAAATAGAGAAAAATATAAAGAAAAAAATTGCATTAGTTTTTGCAAAATAATTTTAAATTAAATATTTTATATCAAATAAATGGAGTCTAAGATCATTTCCAACACTTTTAGTATTTTGTAAAATAGCTAGTCAAAATATTATAAAAAATAAAGTCCCTATTTTAGCTAACTATTTTTTAAAGTTTTCACTCAAACCCATTTTCTTAAGTTTTCACTCAATGATTTTTGTGATTCATTTAGATTTAGAAATTAAAAAAATTAATAATCGAATCAACAACCAAATCAAATCCGAATCAAAGAAGGAAGGAGATGAAAATAGAGGAACACAAAAATTAACAGTCGATCAAATCCCACTATTCAATATTCTTCAACAAGATTAACCAAAATCCCTAAAAATTTGAGAAGGATTACTCAACAATTTACCGAATTTCGAAATCGATCACTCTATTTACAGAGAGAGAAAGAGAGAGAAATTTAGAAATATAGATATACAATATATATTGATCATTCTCTTCAAAATCTAGATGATCGGTTACCAATGATTAAGCTCATCTCAATGATGAAATCTATTGTGTCGACACCCATGAAGAGAGAATGAATGATCGGTGAAAAAGAAAAAGAGATAAAGAAAAAAGGGCACGAGAGAAAAGAAGAGACAAGATATCAAGTCACATTTTTCAATATTATTGAAAAATATGATGAGTGTGAAAGCATTTTGTATGTGAGCAAGTATAGAGTAGTTGTTAAAGTTTAAAAAAAAGAGGCTAAAACTTGGTAAAATAAGTAAGATGCGTGATTTACTCAATCGTGTTAAAGATTGTATAAGAGTGACGAGGGTATTAAATAATTATGTAATTATTTAAAAATAAGACAAAATAGGCTAATAATGAAATAAAATTTAAAAATAGGACATCAAACAATATTAGAGAAGTCTTAGGTGTCTATCAACAAAGAAATCTGGTTTTAGAAACTGCCAATAAATCACTCAATAATTATAGAGTTTTTAAATATCACTTATCTTTGTTTATACTGTTTTTTCATTCAATTTAGTAAAAAAAAATCAATGAAACATATTCATTTAGTTTATTTAATATAAATAAACAATTAATTTATGGGGCAATTGAGATTCAGCCCTTTGTTAACTATTAAATATGTAAAAAACCTTCGCGCAACTGAATTAAAGGATTAGGCCATTTTAATTAAACCGGAAATTAGAAGATTACACATTTACCCCTGAGACTTCCCGCCCAAGTGACACTGCGTTTCACAAAACTTCTCGCGCAAGCAATTGTTCAACTATTTGGACGACGAAGGCGATTTCACTCTCAGGCGATTCCATTCGAGACAAAGCGGATTAGGGTTTACAAAGGCGATTTCAGACGACGAAGGCGATTTGACTTCCAGGCGATTCCATTTGAGACAAATCGATTTCATCAGACAAACCGATTCACATTCGAGATAGATTGAAACGAGATTTCAGACGACAAAGCGATTCACATTCTAGACACATTTCGACTTTGATTCATATACTGTAAAAGTAAACAGTTGAACATATACACACGTATATCATATATACATTTATTAAAACTAAAAAATTGTATCAGTGATACATACATAGACTAATAAATGGCCATGTATCAGTCCTATGTATCAGGCCCTTTGATTCATATACTGTATCACTGTCTATCAAGGATGAATGGCCATGTATCACTATTTATCACTGATAAATGGCCATGTATCACTGTTTATCACTGATTTATCACTGATCTAACTATCACTGATTTATATAAACATCAGCATATGCCACGTATCATTGATACATGGTCATATATCACTGATATATGGCCATGTATCACTGGTAAATGGCCATGTATCTCAGTCAAATGATCATATATCACTGATAAATGACCATATATCAGTGATAAATGGCCATGTATCACAGATAAATGATCATGTATCACTGATAAATGGTCATTTATCACTGTTTATCGCTGATACATGACCTATCTTTCACTGTTTTTCAGTGATAAATGACCTAAGTATGATTCATTTGTATAAACAACGGCCGTCTATCATTGACAAATGGTCATGTATCAGTGAAAAAAATGGCATATATAAGTGATAAACCATATCAGTGATACAAACCCTACGTATGTATCACTGTTCTGGCAAGATGTTTCTCGGGTAAGGTTAATTTCATGTTGGCGATCCAAAGGTCAATACGTTCTCACTAATCATGTTGACCAATGTTTTCTCGTCCTCTTGTCTTTTATGCTAATGGGTGTAGGTCGCGGTCAGAGACCATGCAGTGGCTCGGCGACTGCTGATAACCAGGGAGACAGTGTCCATGCTAAAAGACAACTTGGATAACTATCATGGCGAGACGGATCGTCTTCGTTAAGGACTGGAGGAGGAAAGAATCCCTCTTTTGGATCGTGTTCGGGCCTTGGACGCCCAAATAGAAGCTGGCATTGCTGCAGAGATGGAGAGGAGGCGGAATCGCTAGGGCAATCGTCTGACCCCCTCCAGCAATTCTCCTTCTCTAGGAGCCCTTCCTTGATTTGTTGTTTATCCGTCTTTGTGTATGGTGTTGTATTTCTTCGAAATATTTCTACTGTCTCTCCCAAACTGTCCTTTTTTTGGAACTAGCACGAAAGCTGTTTTTGTCGATTGTCTGTTTGTGAACGCTGATTCAATATATATGAGTGATAATTACGTTACGTGTTTATCAAACATACAAGACTGTATCAGTGATAAATACACAACATTTGTGTATTTATCACTGATAAATAAAATGTATCATTGATAAATTCAAAAAGTGCCTTAGGATGCACTTTTATCAATGATAAATGACATGTATCAGTGATAAACATTACATATCACTGATAAATGACATGTATCAGTGATAAATGACATGCATCAGTGATAAAAAGTGACTTATGATCCACTTTCAAAAAGTGCCTTATCACTGATACATACCCTTTGGTAAAAGGGCAATGTAATTTTGAAACAAAGGTTTGTATCAGTGATAAATACGCTAATTATCACTGGTACATACACTGATTTCATATAGTGGATTATAAACCACTTTTATCACTGATAAATCACATGTATGAGTGATAAACATTACTTACCGGTGATAATTAACATACCTATGTGTACATATCAGTAATAGGGAACTGGTATCAGTGTTAAACGACGTGTATCAGTGATTAAGAAGTCATTTATGACTGATATATAAGCACTATCAGTGATGTACGCAATGTATCAGTGATAAAGCTTATGTATCAGTGATAAACGATATTATCCATACACTGTGGTAAAAGAGACATATCAGTGATACATACCTTTTGGTAAAAAGGCTATGTAATATTGAAACAATGGTTTGTATCACTGATAAATACGCTAATTTTCACTGATACATACACTATTTCTCTATCACTCATGGATGTGTTTATTAGTGATACGTAGCTTATCTGTAACAGTGATACAGAATCCTATGTATCTGTAGCTTACATATGCTATGTAGTATTGAAAGAATGGTTTGTATCACTGATAAATACACTAATTATCACTGAAACATACAGTATTTCTGTATCACTCATGGATGTGTTTATCAGTGATACGTATCTTATCTGTAACAGTGATACAGAATCCTATGTATCATTACCAAATGTATCACTGATGTGTAGGTTACATATGCTTACAAATCAGTGATAAACAACAAATATCACTGATAAATGACATGTATCACTTATAAATTCAAAAAGTGCGTTATAATCCACTTTTATCACTGATAAATCACATGTATCAATGATAAACATTACGTACCAGTGATAATTAACATACTAATGTGTACAGTGATAAATGCACTTGTATCACCGATAAATGGTCATGTATCACTGCTTAACCCTTATACATTGGCTAAGTATCACTGTTTATCAGTGATAAATGGCCTAACAATGTATTACATGTATAAACATAGCCGTGTATCAGTGATAAAAGGACATATATCACTGATAAATGGTCATGTATCACTGATAAATGACAATGTATGACTGAAAAAATGTAATTTATCACTGATAAATGATGATGTATCAGTGATAAACAGTATTGTATCAGTGATAAATTGTCATTAATCACTGATAAATGATGATGTATCAATGATAAATGGCAAGTATCACTGATAAATGGTCATGGACCACGTATCACAGACTAAGCATCACTGATAAATGGCTATGTATCACTGCTTAACCGATATAAATGGCCTAAATATCAGTTTTCATCAGTTATAAATGGCCTAACAATGAGAGACTTGTATAAACATAGGCCAGTAATATCACTGATCAGTGACTTATGTAAATGTATCAGTCATCTGTAGCTTAGTTATGAATACAAATCAGTGATAAATTGCATGTATCACTGATAAATGACATGTATCACTTAGAATATCAGTGATATACGCATCGTATCAGTGATAAACCTTATGTATCAGTGATAAACGGTATTCGTTATGATTTCAATTGAAAGATAATCATAAATTGTTGTTCATAATCAATGTTGTTATCTTGATTGAGAGAAATGTTAGGCAACAATTATCCATAAACATAAAGAATGAATCACTCAAACACACAGAAAATCATATGACAAAATCATCCAACTATCATATATATGATATATATCAAAAAAAATTAAAGAGATGTGTTGGGGATGATTACACAAGATTTAGAAAAAAAAGAGAAAGAAAAATAAAAGGAAAAAAAAACAGGCGAAGGCAAGTCATCCCTGGCGTGGTCCAGCCTTCTCTTTCTTGGCTTGCTCTGTGTACCATGCCTCAGCCCTAAGACCAATCTCGTGAAGGATTTTTCTATCTTCCTCATCATCCTGTAACTTCTTTTTCTTCAGTTCCTTCATCTCAAGAATGTC
>JAULLH010546967.1:0-16162 GCA_035668455.1 Sarracenia alabamensis | reverse complement strand
ACTAACCAAAAATAATTCATTCTCTCCCCTACTAGAGCCGGCCACCCTAGGGAATTTCCAAACTTGCCACTTTGTGAATTATGTTCCAGGTTATTTAATTTAATACCCAGACTATCCTGACGAATAATCCGACGATCGAATTAAATTAAATAATTACCAAAGCCAACAAAAAATAAACCGTGCATATAAATCGGGCTATGTGAGGGATCACGAGGAAGTATAGGACTCGAGCTAACCGTACGAGGAAACCAGATATCCCTAACTCAATCCCTGAGTTAGATCCTTTCTTGCACGAACCATGACTTATTCTACTAAAGGTCCTGACTAAACTCCCGGCCCTAACTCGATTTGTGTCTCAAGTTTCCAATTATCATTTGCACTGTAGTCTCCCCACATTTAAGATATGGATTCCTAAAAATCGAATTAGGTTACCGACAACCCGGTTCGATGATCCTATTTTCCTCGTACCCGCACTGCTTATCCTTTTGACATGCCAGATCAAAAGATCCACTTACAAGATTGTGGGATAGTTAACCCTATAAGCCAAGCACACAAGGGGGAACTCCTCAACCTACGTCGGATGTGCTTTCGTCAGTTAATTATCAACCATCGATCAAACAACGATAGTACCCAACCCACATGTCATATTGATCTCAATATTAAAATCTTAGCCATTGGTGACTCAAAGCACTACGCATTATCTGAACATGATTCGATCAATCACATCGGGATTAAGAGTACGTGCAATACATGATAATGTAGGATGTAGTTCAATTCATATAGTCAGTATAGAATTGATCATCCTAATGATCCTACTCAATACCCTCCAAGTGTACTAATACATCGAGCTCGAACATCAATTCCCAGACCAGAATTCGAGCCATTCGACCTAGCCAAGACTAGCTACTATAATGATGTGCTACAACCGTACCAATGGATTGTTCGGGACCATTGCGATTGTGAGCCCACTTGTATATTTGTCAGAACCTTTGATCCGATCTTTTGAGCTTTATGCACCGAGTCAAATACTAAACAAAATATATGGACTTTGCATTCACATATCATACATATAATAAATATGAAATAGTAAATGAAAATACATCTCAAGTGTTTCTCATTAATATACCAGGGATCAATGATAATAAAATACATAAAAGCATGATTTTCAAGTATACTATCCTAACAACTATTATATCCTTAAGCCAAACTTCAGAATTCATCACGATCTGCCATCATCTGCCTGTCCTCCTCAAACGCCAATCCTCTAAATCTAAACCATCAACGTTGCCGACACCGCTCCTCCTTTAGTATGCTGGATGTTCTTGTTTTTCGGTGTTCTCGCCGTCATTAAACCAGTTTTCACTCAATTTTGGACCATTGCCCTCATCTGCCGCTCCTCCTTCAATCTATTTCATTATCACCACCGTCAAACTAGTCGTCACTCAGTTCTAGACCACCAGTGGCAACCTCTTCCATCATTAATGGGGTCCGATCGGAGTAGTGGACCATTACTGTTGTTTAGTCCATTGGACAAGGATAACCCTCCGGCTGATTGTTGATTGCAATTAAAGAGATATGGTTTTGGTTTTGGTTTTTTTTTTCGAGATTATAATGAGTGAGATATGTTTTTAGTCTTCCTCCTTTGATTAGGTTTTTTTCGAGATTGTAATTGATCGTGTTATAATCTCCATTTTTTTAGTTGTATCAGTGATATAATGGCAATGTATCATTGATACAATGCAATTGTATCATTGATACAACTATTGTATCATTGATACAATGGGCTCATACCCTGACTGTATGACTGATAGACTTGGGTATATCACTGATACAATGAGCTCATACCCTGGGTGTATCACTGATACATTATAGTGTATTACCAATACACCTGTATGTATAACTGATACAATAGGCTCATATCCTGACTGTATCATTGATACAATGGGCTCATATTCTATATGTATCACAGATACACTTAGGTGCATCGCTGATACAATGGGCTCATGCCCTAGATGTATCACTGATACATTAGGGTATATCACTGATACGTTGGGGTGTATCACTAATACACGTAGGTGTATCACTGAAACAATGAGCTCATATTCGGGGTATATCAGTGATAAACCTGAGTGTATCACTCATACATTAGATGTATCAATGATACACATGAGTGAGTTGATCTTCTTCCATTTTCCCTTAGAACGAGACTTCACAATAACAACACTCCAAGAAACAAGGAGAGATCACGGAGATCTTCCTCTTTTCTTGTATTTGATCGATTCCTTCTTTGTAACACATGGAGCAACTGGATTTGGTTTGATACAATCTACGATGGCGGTGGTTTTGGTCGCCAGTAACGGTGACGGCTGTGGGTGTCGGCGACGGTAATCGGGTGGGTGCCGACAGTGGCAGTGGCGGCGAGGAGGGGGCGAGATAGATTTGTAAAGGAAGTGTATTTTTATCTAAAATATTTCTTTAATTTAAAAAGGACCAAATTCATTAAACTTAATAGGTCAGGATTAAATCCATTAATGGTACTAAACTAAGGATCAAAACCTAAAATCCTCTTTGTTTATTCTTTTTGTAAAAGAAAGAACATTTAAAGATGAAGATGGTCCATCTATGTTGATAATTTTATTATGTTCTACATAATGGTCATAACTTCTAATTTTTCTTGTTATTATTTATACCGATCCAAGAATCATGGTCTTGCAGGTAAATTGATAAGTTGATAATGTTCTGTCCAGTCCTTTTTTTTTCAGGTAAAGTGGACCAAGTAGCACTACAATATTGGGTTCGATGTAATGATCCATCATTTTTGTAATTCGTTAATTTAATTTAGACATTAAAGAACTATATGCGAAGTCATTAAAGTATTTCTTTCTTGATTATGTTTTGGTCACATTTGTAGTGAATGGATGGATAATTTCATATATGGTAATATAGTCAATGAAATATTACATTTTTAATTTTTCAGTGCTATTACAATTTTGCTTAATTGTTGATATTTAAATTCTTACTATCACTTAAGTTTATTAAATAATCAATATATTAAAATTTTGTTATGATAATTAAATATAAATTGTTAATTTCCTTATCCAAAAAAAATTTGTTAATTTGGAAAATAAAAAAAATATTTTTTTTCCTACCAGCGCAATGTATGTTGCATACAATTAGCATGGTATTTGCAAGAAAAAATGGAAAATTATCCGTTGCTAAAAACATAATAGAATATTATATGTTATTGCGACGGAATATCAAACGATGCTAAAAGCATAATTTTATTGTTCCGTGGCATTATTATTGCGACGATAAGGAACTGTCGCTAAAAACACTTGTTAAACCATTTGTGACAACTTAAGCCGTCTTTAAAAGATTTTCAAAAAAAACAATCGTCTTTAAAGAAGAATCTCCATCGCTAATAATGTGCGACGGTATTTTCCCATCGCTAATAGTTTTTGTGGCACAACCGTTGGTGACGATTAAAGTTCCATCGCAATCTTTTTGCGATGGTATAATCATTATTTGCGACGGTATCTAATCGAGGCTCGATAGTGAATTTGAGAATTTTTTGATTGATTATTGAGAAGTCAAGTAATTTGGGCCAAAATACCAAATCAAAGTGGCTCTTATTCGATCACTTACTAAAGAGCAATTCCTAAGAAATAAGTGCTAGGAGACCGATGATAATGTAATTGCTAGAATGTTGCACCATAAAGAAGCTATCATATCCCATTTAAGTTGGACAGTAAGACACTACTACCATAATGGTAAAAAATCTACTAAAAAAATTTAAAAGATCTTGATTGTTATAAAATCATGAATGAAAATATCAAAATTATTAATTTTGATTTAAATAAAAATTGAGATAAATACATATTTTTAATCACGATTATTGTAAAGCAGAGATAAATACCTATTTCTAAGCTCGATTTTTGTAAAATCGAGATAAATTAACAATATTTTGCATCTCAGTTATAGAACAACCGAATTGTTTATTAATACCCGTGCAAAACAACGGTAACCCAACCCGTGCTAGGCGACCTGATCCACGTGAACACGACTACCCTAAATCGAAGAGAATCTTTCTCTCGATTGCAACTCGATCTCTGCAACCCCAGGGAGGAGACTCTCATAAACTCTCTTCTTCTCTGCAACTTGATCTGCCCAATATATCTTATGGTTTGGGTGAAAAGGGCAAGCTCTTTATTTCCTTAAGGTTTTTCTTTTCTCTAAAAGATTTGAGTAGTATAGAAATGGTGGAGGATAGCAGAATATAGAAATCGAAAGGAGAAGCGCTTTGAGCCGTAGCCCATGGCGCCTCCATTAGCATCATTCATGGCGTAGACCACGGCGCTACTGCGAGGCAACCCCCTACGAAATGCCGACCAAGCCACTGCGGATCAGCGTCGCCCTTTGTTAACTACTCCGGCTACCCCTTCCCCTATTTCATTTCAGTCCGGTAAATGCTCCCTCTCTCTCTCTCTCTCTCTCTCTCTCTCTCTCTCTCTCTCTTTCTCTCGCTTTTTCCAGACATGGTGTAACCCTATTTCCCAGTTCACCTTTTTCTTCCTTATTTCTTTTATATAATCTATTTAGTACGTATTGTTCACTTCTATATAGGTATGAAATTAGGGGGTCTTTTTTTGTTCTTCATATTCTTCCCGTTCTCTTTACAACATTTTTAATTTATGAAATTAGGGCTTCTCCTTGTTTATTGTTGGTTTTTAATTTCATAGAAGAGGCCGTGATGAATATTCTTCAACAACCCTAACTCTATTTCTCTCACTCGACATATTACCGATCTCTCCGATTTCTCCGTCACCGATCGAGCAGAGTTGCCATCGAAGTCTCTGTCTCTCACTCTTTCTCTCTATCTCCCTCTAGATTCGGTGCTCCTGAGAGGTAAAACCGTATTTACAAAATTATTTTCTTAATTAATATTAATTCTTGAGAAATTTGAGATAAAGAATTCTAGATTGAAGAGCGTTTGACTATATTAATATGCTTAACTTGTCATGGATCATACGTGAATTGTTACTAACATGATTTGATATAGGTTTTTGGTTTGAATTTGTTAATTAATTTGAGGGTTTGAACATAAGTTAGAAAAATGTTAATTTGTTCATTGCTTTGGTACATGAGACCCTAATGGAATGGGAGAGCTGGGTTTTGATTAGTATGTGATATGATTTTGCCTATTTTTTAGACTTGGCTACTAATTCATGCTAATTTACTATTTTTTTGTGCAGATTTGAGGGCTAATTCATACTAGTTCTGAAATGTATCTGGAACCCGAGTTTGTAGCCTTGATGTTATGTTCATAAACACTTAAACACGAATATCCAGTTTATGCAATGTTTAGTGTTGTTGATTAAAGTGACAAGTAAATGTTGTATGAATCTTAGATAGTTTAAATGAAGATTTTCTTGCCTTATATCAGTGAAAAAAAGTTATAAGTTCTTAACATGTGGATCTTACCATGCTATCAAAGGAATTGGGCACTGCACTGTGTTTGGATAGTTGGTTTTGCTGATGTCTTTGGGTAAATTGGTTCTGTTGTGGAATTTTTTGGCATGTCTTGCTTGTACTGTGCTTCGCAATGTGACTGTATCCCTTTGCAAATATTGTTGGAATGGTTTTGCAATTGTTACCTCTGCTATGTTTATTATGATTGTTAGCTTAATGACCTTTCAATCAAGCTCTATTTTGGTTTTGATCATAACAACAAATTGATTTGTTTGTTGCTAATATTTTTCTTTATTTGAGAAAATATTTTCAGGACTAATCAATATTCTTTCAAGTTCAAACTCAGCAAAAAGATCAAGAAGAAATGTCAAAGTTTCAAATTTCGAGTTCAGAATTTTGCACAAAAAGGAATCGATTCCCTCATTCCATGAATCGATTCTCTTTTGCAAAATTGTTGAAAGGAATCGATTCACTCATTCCATGAATCGATTCACTTTTGAAAAACTGAAGAAAGGAATCAATTCATCCATAAACAAAATTGATTCATCTATGCTAATTTCAAAGCAAAGTTCGACACTTCATCAGGAAGCAAAAAGTTCGAACCTTTTGAAGAAGGTTCGACACCATTGTGATTTTCAGCACTAACATACCTCTAGTATTTTGACCATAACTTTCTTTATAGAAGGAATTTTGAAGCAAGAATTGAACCATTGAAAAGAATACTTGCAAGGATTAAATTTTTATATAAAATTGATCCCATGTGGAGTTCGGATGAAGGAGATATGATTGTTTGAAGTTTGAAAAAAAGTTCAGAACCTAATGTGTTGAACCCAGACCAAAAAGTGTCGAACCTAAAGTCCTGAAACTTTTCTCTCTCCCTGAAGATCAAAAAGTGTCGAACCTAAGTCGAAAGTGTTGAACCTAAGCCAAAAGGTTCAAACCCTTCCTCAAAAGGTTCGACACTTACGCGAAATCGTTTCTAGATCTGAGTTTCCAACGGCTCTTTTTCATATTCCAACGACTAGTTTTTGGGTCCAACGCTTATATATCATGGATGGGGCTATTTAAGGAGCATTGATTCCTCATTGATGTGCTTGGTGAACAAATGTAAAGATTATAACTCTCATTCGATTTTCGTTCACTGCTCCTAACAACTTCAAATTTAATTTTTCCACTGTGAGGTTTTATTTGTTCTAGTTTTCTTATACCAGACTTTAATTGTACTCCTCTATATTTATTGTTCTTCATTGTAAATAATTTTGAGAGAGAATGATTCATTGTATTAATCTTCATATTGTATCAACCACCTCACTAAGGAGGACAAAAGGTGCTGGTACAAGCCCAAGTTGCTGCGGCAACATTTTCTGATAACCAAGGAGGTTCCTCTTCACCTATTGAAGATGAATTGGCTACTCGTTGCTAGTGAATAAGAATAGGTTTCTATTTTCCTTGGAAGAAGGTGGTTTCTCTTCACTCGATAGAAGAATGTGGTTTGGATTCACCCAAAGCAATCTATGAACTGAGGTTACGATTCACTCAAAGAATCAGATAGTGGAAATACCCAAAGGATTTTTGGGAGTTGACGTAGGCCGGGATTTAGCTGAACCACTATATATCCTTATGTTGTGGTTTGCTTTTCTCCATCCCTTAATCCCTTTAATTCTTGCACCTTTTCTTGTTTATTTCACTGCATATTAGTTTGATTCTTGTTTACTAGAATAAATTTTAAAAGAGTTTGAAAAGACCTTAGTTTGTCACACAACCTATTCACCCCTCTCTAGGTTGCCTACCAGGACCAATAATTGGTATCAGAGTCTCGACTCTTCACCTGTTCTATATCTTTATAGTTTCTTAGAGTTAAGATGTTACGGCAACCACTAGCCTTGGCCTTGCTCCAACTGAGGGAAAATCCACATCTAGACCTCCTCTGTTCAATGGAACAAACTACACATATTGGAAGGCTAGAATAAAGATTTACATTCAAGCCAAAGACTATGATCTTTGGAAGATGATTATGACTAGACCTAAAAGACCTACCAAAAGTGTTGAAGGGACCAAAGTCCCTAAACCTGAAAGTGAATTGACCGAAAATGACATTAGAGAGATTAAAAAAATGCAAAGGCCATGAATATATTATATTGTGCTTTAAACCCTAATGAATTCAATAGGATTTTCACCTGTGATACGGCTAAAGAAATTTGGGATAGACTTGAGGTTACCCATAAGGGAACTAATCAAGTTAAAGAGTCTAAAATTAGTTTACTTGTGCATAACTATGAATTATTCAAAATGAAAAGTGATGAGTCTATTTCTGAAATGTTCACACGTCTTACTGATATTATTAATGGTTTAAGATCTCTTGGTAAAACCTATACTAATGCTGAAATGGTGAGAAAAATTTTAAGGTGCTTGCCTAGGAATTGGGAAGCCAAAGTCACTGTCATCCAAGAGGCAAAAGATCTCACCACTCTTAGCTTAGAGGAGTTGTTTGGTTCTCTCATGACACATGAGATGAACAAGAAGGTGGATGATAGTGATGAAAGCCTAAGAAAGAAGAAGAACGTTTCATTTAAAGCCTCCACCCGAGAAGACAAATCTGGGAAAGAAAGCTCAAGTGATGAGGATGAACAAATGGCTCACATCTCAAGACAATTCAAGAAATTTCTTAGAAATAAGAAACATGGAGGAAGATTCCTCAAGAGAGAAGGACACCGAGGAGAGTCATCAAAATTCAAGGGAAAAGCTAACTCCAACTCAAAGGAGGATGATGAGGAAGATGCGGTGTGCTATAGTTGTAGAAAATTTAGTCACATTAAACCAAATTGCCAATTACTCAAGATAGACAAAAAGAAGTATCCAAAGAAGGCTATGAAGGCTACATGGGATGACACTGATTCAAGTGGAGAAGAAGATGGAGGATCCATTGATGATGAAGCCAACCTTACTTTAATGGCATATGAAAATTAGGTACATTACTTCTCTAGTAGTAATAGTGATAATGGGAGTGAGAATGAAAACTCACCCTCTATTGATGAGCTTTAAGAAGCTCTAGGGATTTACCTCAAAAATTTAGAAGAATCAAAATCTATAAATAAGTCCTCTAAAAATGAAATAAAGTCTTTGAAATCTAAAATTGAAGTTTTTGAGAAATAATATGAAAAACGTGTTTTAGGTGCCTCAACCGAACTTGAAAATGAAAACATTTCATTAAAACAAAAAGTTGAGGATTTGACAATGATCATTGCTAAGTTCACTCAAGGTGAGAAGAACTTTGAAATAATTCTTGGCACAAAATGCACCTTTAACAAGGAAGGACTTGGATTCAATCCAAATGACCAAAAATCACTGGATAAGAATCCTTTTACTCAAGCTCCTTCACAAAAAACCTATGAATTGCACCTTTTGTGAAAAAAAATGGGACATATTTCTAAATTTTACTTTTTTAGACTTAAGGGTAATAAACCCTCAAGGAAAGTATGTGTTAAGAAGGGTGATCTTCCACCCAAAGTTGCAAAAATGCCAATAAGAGACCTATGAATGCAAGGCAATCAAGATGGAAAGCCTTGTCAAAATTTGCTCCTTATGTGCATAGACATAATGTTCTTTATATGCATAACATGATTTTTTATGAAAACACCCAAGGACCCTACAAGAAATGGGTACCAAGGTCCTATACATACAACTATTTTGCAGGTGCAAACCAAGAGGAAAAGTGGCTAAGAGACATGAAGGAGAAGGCAAAGGTGTTCTCATACTAGAGAAGCTTTGAACAACTAGAAAAATCTATCACTTAAGTGACATAAATTTCTCAAGGATATATGGTAATTCTTAGCTTATGCATTTTAGGTAATATCCCTCCTTTTATGCCTTAAAATGCTATTTATTTCATGCTATTTTTGGTAGATATTCATGCCATATTTATCATGCTTTTGTATTGCATTGAAATAAGATTTTAACTTTCAGCCTTTTTTGCTACGCATGATAAGTGTCGACCCATTCATTGCCTGTGTAGACACCTCGCTTGAATTTCATATGTTTTCCACAGTTTGTGTCGACCCACCTTCGTTAGTGTCGACCCAAACAACTCTAAGTGTTGTCCCTTTCTCTCTCAGTGTCGACACCTTGGCTGTAAAACCTGGAATGCCTCTTTGCTGCAGGATCTGAGTCGACCCTTTTTGACAAAGTGTCGACCTTTTTTGTTCTCTCAATGCATAAAATATGTTTTTCATGCTAATTTGATATCATACTCTTTACTTGCATATTTATTGGTATCAAGCCTATTTTTTTTGTATCTCTCACTTGATATTTATTGTATATCCAAGTATGTGAGTGTTTATGCCTGTGCTACAAAATTGAATTTGTTTTATATAACTTCATTGTAGCCTAAACTTTTTCAATCAAGTTGATAACATATCTTATGAATGAGAATTTATGATTGATTATCAATTGGTATCATACTCAAAATTCTTAAAACTATAGTGTATGACGATTAATCATTGGCTTATTTCACAAATACAACATTTTCAATAAATCTATTTTTGGTGAAATTCTCGTAGACCCGCTCTGCTATAGTCATTTGTTCAAAAATATGATCCCAGGGTCCTTAATCATAATTTTGATATGTCATGAGCTATAAACATCTTACTTGACAAAGGGAGAGAAATATTTTCAAAAGTGCGAGAAATTTTTTTTGGTACGATGTGCTAAATTCAATATGTTTGCAATTGATATCATGCATATCCTATGTCACATAGGGGGAGAAAACTATTTGAGTGATTGATATGCCTTGTGTGTCATATTTGCTTGCTCGCATGAAAACTTTATGGATTTGACTTTGTATGCTTGTAAAAAGAGAAAGTTTTGCATGTTTTGAAGTTAATTCATATCTCTTGATACATATCATTTAATCGTGCTCTCATACTGTCATAGTGATGGAGTAATTGAAGCTATTGTTCAATTCTATTTGTATGTCATTTAAAGGGATAGATATATTTTAGGGGGAGAAAACTTTTCTCATGGACCAACAAAGGGGAAAATATTTCATTTTCCATACGTCAAAGGAGGAGATCATATTTGCCCTGGTATATTTTTGCTCTGATACATATGTTTGTTTTTGCTCTTATACCTTCTTTATTTCTTTTAAGGGGGAACTTGAATTCTTTTTGAAAAGGGGAAGATCAAAATTGCCTTATCACATATCCTTCTTTGCTATATGTTTCTCCATGCCTGCTTATCTTTAAGGGGACATTATTTGCAATCCATGCTTTTTCATGGTTTGGTTTTCTTGCCTTTTTGCCATGCCAAAGGGGAAGAAGTTTTGATTGATTTGCATATATGTATGCTAGTGAATTATTGAATTCTTACATTACATATCTCTCTGTTTGCTTAAATAATAGGTATCCTAGAGCATTATTTCCTTATCTTTTGTCTCTTTGTAAATCAATTGTTGTCATGTCAAAAAGGGAGAGATTATTAGCCTAAAGGCCTTTCAATCAAGCTCTATTTTGGTTTTGATCATAACAACCAATTGATTTATTTGTTGCTAATATTTTTCTTTATTTGAGATAATATTTTCAGGACTAATCAATATTCTTTCAAGTTCAAACTCAGCAAAAAGATCAAGAAGAAATGCCAAAGTTTCAGATTTCATGTTCAGAATTTTGCCCAGAAAGGAATCGATTCCCTCATTCCATGAACCGATTCACTTTTGCAAAATTGAAGAAGGAATCGATTCCCTCATTCCATGAATCGATTCACTTGTGCAAAAATGAAGAAAGGAATTGATTCATCTTTGCTAATTTCAAAGCAAAGTTCGACACTTCATTAAGAAGCAAAAAGTTCGAACCTTTTGAAGAAGATTTGATACCAATGTGATTTTTAGCACTTACATACCTTCAGTATTTTGATCATAACTCTCTCTAAAGACAGAATCTTGAAGCAAGACTTGAACCATTAGAAAGAAGACTTTCAGGGCTTCACTTTTCGTATAACATTGACCCTATTTGGAGTTCGGATGAAGGAGATATGATCGTTTGAAGTTTGAAATAAAGTTCAGAACCTAAAGTGTCGAACCCAAAGTCCTGAAACTTTTCTCTCTCCTCAAAGATCAAAAAGTGTCGAAAATATGTCAAATGTGTCGAACCTAAGCCAAAAGATTTGAACCATTCCTTAAAAACTTCGATACTTACGTGAAATCTTTTCCATATCTGAGTTTCCAACGAATCTTTTTCATATTCCAACGGCTAGTTTTTGGGCCCAACATTTCTATATCATGGAGGGTCTATTTAAGGAGCATTGATTCCTCATTGATGTGGTTAGTGAACAAGTGCAAAGATTATAACTTTCATTAAATTTTCGTTCACTACTCCTAATAACTCTGAATTTATTTTTTCCATTGTGAGCTTTTATTTATTCTGGTTTTCCATTGTGCTGCATATTGTATCAATCACCTCACTAAGGAGGACAAAAGGTGCTGCTACAAGCCCAAGTTGTTGCTGTAACATTTTCTGATAACCAAGGAGGTTCCTCTTCACCCATTGAAGAAGAATTGGCTATTCTTTACTAGTAAAGAAGAACAGGCTTCTATTATCCTTAGAAAAATAATAAGGTTGCTTTTCACCCGATAGAAGAAGGTGGTTTGGATTCACCTGAAGCAATCTATATACCGAGGTTACGATTCACCTAAAGAATCCGATGGTGGAAATACCCAAAGGATTTTGGGGAGTGGACATAGGCCGGGATTTGGTCGAACCACTATATATCCTTGTTTTATAGTTTTCTTTTCTCTATCCCTTAATCTCTTTAATTCTTTCACCTTTTCTTATTTATTCAGCTTCATATTAGTTTGATTCTTGTTTGCTAGAATTAATTTTAAAAGAGTTTAAAAAGACCTTAGTTTGTCACACAACCTATTCACCCCCCTCTAGGTTGCCTATCTGGACCAATAGCAATTACCTCTCCTATGTTTGCAATTACCTCTACTATCTTAGGTGGCCAATGATATCATGCATGGTTGTTGTTGGTTTTTGCTCCACTTTGATTGCTATCTCTAAGATATGTGTTGTTGGATTTGCTCCACTTTGGCCTATGCACCCGAATTAGGTGAACTAAGCAAGTACCAGTTCTCCCTTTTCAATGCTATGTGCTACTGTCATGGTTTATTAGGGTAGCATAATGTGGTCAATGCTAGTAGAAAATCTTTGGGCTTATGTTGATGTTGGGGTTCCGTGGGTGTTTTGCTGATAGGGTGTGTAGTTGCTTTAAGTTTTGGGTTGTTGTTGATAATGGAAGTAATGCTGCTATAGCCAATGATACAATCATGGCATTGTTATCGAATTGATGAGAGGAGCTTATTGGCCAAGTTATACTTGCTTGTTGGTTGTATATGAAAATGTTGGCTTGTTAGCTTGTGGATTGTATATGGTGGCTTATAGTTTGTAAATGAAAATGTTGGCACTCCTATATGTTGGCAGTGCTATATGTAGATGTTGGCTTATTGGCATTTCTATACGAATATGTTGGCTTGTTGAATGTAGGTGAAATTACAATTTGTTTGTATATGCAATGCTGGTCATATGCTGGCTTGCTGTTGATATTACATTTTGTTTGGCTTGCTGCAATTCGTTACTTCTGACATGATGTATTGGGTGAAGTAGGTTGGTTAGGTTGTGATTGTTAAGCAATTGTTGGGTTTGTGATGGGTTCACAGTGTAGGAAGGAATTTGTTGGGTTTTGTGCTTATTAAGCTTTTAGTTTGAGGAAAGGTTGCTGTAGTTTCTCTTGGTCTTTGCCCTGCAGGGGTTCCTTGGGTGCTGACACAATTTATTGGTTTTGATTGTGATGCTACCTTTCTAGGTGATGCCAATAATCAATCTATCTTTCTAAGTGATGCTATATGATTTGGAATAGGAATGGAACTGGGAATGGAATAGAATGGAGTTGGAATTGGATGTGGAATGAAGAGGATGACCAAATATGGGGTGGTAATTTATCACACATGGAATACTGTTTTGGGTTGGTTTTATAGCTTTTGTAGTGTTTTTAAATTGCTTGTAATAGTGCGATAATTTGTTTTGTTTGGGTTCACCTCTTGCTATCTTTTGTAATTCAGTTTGTACCCTTAGGTGCGTGAAGAGTTTCTTGTATGTAGCTTTTAGTAGTAGCCTATGCTACTTTGAGGTTTTTCATGTTCTCCTGGCTCTGTTTACACTATTAATACATCTAATTTCTGCTATTGGCCTATAAAAAAATCTATTAATGCAATCATGATCATCTACTTTTCTGTTCCGTCTTCATTCATGGATTAAACCTTCTCTTGTCAATTGGAGTTGCAACACAATGTTGTTTTCTTAAATTTCTGGACATGCTTGTATCCATTTTTACTAGTTTACTAGTTAGAGGTTCAGTTTCCTCCTCTTTGATCTCTTATTAGAAGAAATACCGATATGAAATTTTACACATTTAAAATTTAGTGGCTGAAACTTGTAAAAAAATAAAACAGCATAAGGTATGAAATTATACAACATTTGATGGGAATTAGTAACTTCTCAATTCTATAAACAGTTTTTCTTTGCAAATACAATACAATCATTCCGTTTTTCTATTAGAATTCTGAGTAGCAATGTAGGCAATGGAGAAAAGGCTATAGGGAGGAATACTTGTATGGTATTCATGACAACTTGTGTTGCGAACTTGGTTCTCCATTTTTGGTCTGTATTGTTGTACCATTTCACTTTTTGAGTATATAAAACCAAGGAGAGGAATAATATTCCAAACTGCAGTTATTTTCTTTTATTTTTTCCATTTTCTTATCCAATTTAAGCCCTACTAATATTCAGGTGTGTGCTACAAAGGGTACTTGATCAAGATATCCAAGAGTATGAACAAGAACGAGAATTGGGACCATCTCCAAGTCAGTGAAGCTTGTTGAGTGTGTTAAGTATTTTTTTTATAAAATTATTTGTGTTGTAAGTTTTTTTAAAATTGTGTGTGTTGTTTTTGTAAGCTTTGATTTTGCTGCCTTTGTACGTTATTCATTCATCGAATCATCTATGGTAAGTTTGGTCATTGATATAACATAGAGTGGTTAAGTGAAATTCTATGTGCAATAATAACTTCAAGACTAAATCCAGATGGAAAATTTGCAGCTCTATTTTGCATTTTTAAATTAATAATTTTAGACGAAGCTATGCTTTTATGCAGGTAAAAGGATTATCAAATGTTAATGAAGAAGTATATGGGGCTCTAGATTCTTTCATTGCATGGGAACTAGAGTTCCTTTGTTTATTGTGAAGAAAGCTTTAAAGTCCCTTGAGAATGAAAAAGAATGGAAGAGGATAATTTAGGTATCTTTCTCAATCCGTCTTTAGTATCCTTGGAAATGATTTCTAAGGTCAGTAGGAATGATAGTTGTGATTTCTATTTCTTGAAATCATGTGCGGGGTGTAGGTAACAAAGTGGACTCTAAGCAAAGGTCAAGGAAGAACAATGGGGAGCTATTACACATTGCTAAATACTTTAGTAGAAGATGGAAGACTTCATGAGGCTGAAGAGCTTTAGATGAAGTTATTTTTAGAGAATCTTGAGAGCACACCTCGAATGTTCTTTGAAAGAATAATATCTATATACTGTCAAAGGGGGACGCATGAGAAGTTGTTTGAGGTACTTTAACAACACACCTTTTTAGAACAATACAATATCGTGTATATTCTTTGTGTGTGATTATATAGGTTTTTTCTTTCTTTTTTAAGATGACACCTCATTGCCCATCTGGATTTGAATTTGTTACCCATTTGACTCTTGGAGCCTCTACATTTAAATCCACGTAACATGGTACTCTTTTATAGTAGAGTACATCTATCAATAGATGACTTAATGCAAATATGGCTACCTAGGTCTCTTGATTGAGCCTGCGACCTTTCATCAACTGGAGTTTTGCTGCTAAGGACTCAGGTGATTGATGTTTTTAGCCTCTTAATTTTTATGTTCTGTTGATATGGTTGATGCTGGAGTTGAAGATGATATGGCCTTATTTAGATGGAGATTTGTTGGTATGGTCATGTGCTTGTTGCTGGTGTGTTGGTCGCTGTTTCGTCATGGAACAAAGGCTTCTTTGGTTAGCTTTTGGGTTGCTACTCTATTGCCCATAGATACGTTTCTATGTTTAAGCTTTGTGCATTATGATTGGTCCACTTGCTGGTCCAAGCAATGCTGAGCTCAACTGGTGCCAATGTGGAGGTTTGGCTTTCAATTGGAGGAAGTTGTTTTGAGGGGCTTAGATTTTCATGCTTATTGTGTTTGAAGCTTTTTGTAGTGGATGATACCAGAATGCGTACTATGGAAAAGAAGAATTGTTATGAATAATTTTTTTTTAGAATTTATCATTTATTGTCTTTAAATTGTAAATTCGTATGTCTTGTAACTTGTTCAAATTTCTAATTTTTTTATGAATGATGATTTTGAAATATATTTATCTTAGTGTGATTGTATTGTACATTACCATTCAATTATTCAGGTAGTATAAGCATATAAAAATATTTTTATATAATATAATTTTTTGTTAAAAAATTATATTTTTAGTCTCGACTAAAAACGAGATTAAAAGTACCATCTCTTGGAAAGATCTTGGAGGTTAAAAGTACTTTCTTCAAGAAAGATCTCGATTTTTGACGGATATGGATTATATAAGATATCG
>JAULLH010546859.1:0-10644 GCA_035668455.1 Sarracenia alabamensis | reverse complement strand
CTCTTCTAACCAGACTCCCAAGGTAGTTAACCGGACGCCCAAGGCAAGAAATATCATCCTCAAAGTCCTACCTCCATAAAATCACATAACCACATGGCATGCGCAGGTCAGTTCTCATCACTAGATGAGCATACAAACACATTCATATCACGAATGCAACATGCAAGCCAATTCTCTCGGCATAACACACAATCCTTCCCACGGTCTCAAGGTATTCTAACCTATGCTCTGATACCATCTGTAACGTCCCGACCTAATACAAATAATAATCTAATAGAAAACATCCAATAACCGAGTCTCATGCCAAATGTTCACTTCTTTAAAACACAGTTATTTGAAAATAAGAACATTTTCCCTTTTTAAGAAAATTTGAGAAAAAGTTGAAAAATATTCTAACTCTTGAAATTTTTAGAAATTTCGGCAGAGTTTCCCTGTTTTGGGACGATCACCCAAATGGGCCGGTCCCTTGTAAACAAACCTGGACATCAACAGTCTATATAGGCCCTACAAGGGCATCAACAACCACACTCTTAAGATATTCTAAGCTATAACAAGCCGATTGCGGCATAATTAAACTCGGAAGTGGGTGGCCAAGTGGCTCTTGCAAACCCACAAAGAAAAAACAAAACAAACTAACTCAAAATATCAATGAAATCCAGGGTGGCCCATAGGCTCTTGCAACTCAAAAGTAATTGAAAACCAAACAAGGCTAACCAAGTCAAATCTCAATAAATTAGAGGTGGCCCGTAGGCTCTTACAACCTCAACCAAGAAAAGATAAAACACAAACTAACTAAGCTGAAACGGAAAGCAAATCTACCCATCGGCATCTCACATGCATACATAAATGATAAAAGGGTCTTATGGCCATACAATTATCCAACAACGGAAAAGAAATACAATAAATACAGTCATCCGAATAAAATGTAAATAACTAAATGAAGATGTATGAACCCCTGCTTCTCTCATTCATGCTCCAGGAATCCAGAAGCCTCATCTTGCTAAACCTGAAAAATGTTAGGGTGGCTGAGCCACGGATGTAGGATAATAGACATAATAAATTACAAAACGATATACAAGGTTGGTTATGCAGCATCATAAGTAAAAAGGTTTTAAATGTAAAACCATGCACCATCTTCTGTAGTTCAAAACATTCGCTGCATAACCCGATTTTGTATAAAATCTCATTTTTGTCCAAAAAACCTTTCAATAAAGGATTTTCTGTTGAAAAACCAAGTTTTTCTCTTTAATCTTAACTTATAACCCCGAGGTAGTCAATAACTACACTCTGCACATTAACCAGCGAAAAATGCCAAATAATAGTAAGTCTAACTCACCAAGAGGGGGAAATGGTTACGACACACTAAACAGAGTAACCTACAGCCTACAGAAGGCTCCACTCTCATCTACTTAAAAAGTGATACATGGTGCCACGTGTCCAAGCCATAAAGAAGCTAAAAAGCTACTGTACGTGCATCTATACCTCGCAAATGACAACCTAATCATGCTCATATGAATAATGCACGTACAACCCAACCAAGCACCATGCATCATAAAGTAAACAAGCTATATCTCATACCATAGCTCGTAGACGTTACACATACATACTCACACACCCATGTATCGTAAGGTAGACAAGCTATGTCCCATTCCATAGCTCGTAGACGTTACGCTACAAACACCCACACACACCACAATCCATCATAGAGGCTATAATCTGCAGTAAAGGCCATAATCTGCCATAAAGGTCAACATCTACCATAAAGGTTATAATCTGCCATAAAGGCTACTATCTTCCATAAAGGCTATAATCTGCCATAAAGGCCACCATCTGCCATAAAAGTTATAATCTGCCACAAAGGCTACTATCTGTCATAAAGGCTATAATCTGCCATAAAGGCCATAATCTGCCATAAAGGCCACCATCAACCATAAAGGCTATAATATGTAATAAAGGTTATAATCTGCCATAAAGGCTACTATCTGCCATAAAGGTTATAATCTGCCATAAAGGCTACTATCTGTCATAAAGGCTATAATCTTGTGATAAACAACATACAGGAATCGACGAGAGGGAGCCTACGCACGCCCAATCAACACTATTATAAGGGGGTCTAAAAATCTTCAAAACTGTGATAGAAATCCAACATAAAGGTGTTCACGTGTATACCACACTCAATACGAAGATATCAACCAGAGGGATATCTTACACAACACACGTGACTCGATAGCAGGTAGAAAGGCTATGATAAGGGAGCCTACGCACGCCCAATCACACACTTGAGTCATCGCAATAATAGCTAATGCGTATTAGCTTAAATTCCATAACTACATCATCTATTCTCACGGATCCACAATCCATTATCTAGGCCTTTCTAAGGGAGCCACACAATCATCATGTATACTAACCAACTTCTCTTGACAAGTTAGGTTATCTAGGTTTCACATCCCGACATGATTCAAGTGACTTAATGGAGTCACCAACTTAACTGGGCTAACATAGTTTAGCCAAAGTATTTCTCATAACCTTAAGTGATCAACTGAATTCCAACTTAACTCAAAATATAATTGCATCTCCATGAGTTTAGGCTTTACTACAAAATTCATAGGCCAAGTACAGGGGAGCCTACACATGATCAAGCACTCCAAGCAACATTTAACAATGCATCTTGAATTCCAACAACTAGGCTAAAAAAAAGGGCCTAGGAATTATGAAATACCTCGACCGAAACACCACTTTACATAAATACGTATTCTATTCGCAAGAATTGTGAATCTAGAGGTGTTTAAGTTCACACTCTTGGCACAAGTTGTTGCGTATATTATTATTACCGTCTGTTTGCCCCAAATGCTCCAATATCCATCACCTTGTCTAGATACTATACCTTTCAACCAAAAACAAGTAAGTTGCTAATGACCCTCAATATGGTCTTAAAAATTCTTTAAAAGGGACAAGAATAACCACAAATCACATGCTCCCATCATAAGGTCAATTTCTAAGGTCCCAACTTGTTACTTACTTAACAAAATTAACTTCGTCCATTCAAGCTTATCAGATTCTCGGCATAAACTAACCGACTTGCGGCTATGATAAATTAAATGTCTCACAGGGCCCGTATATAATGTTAGATTAACAACTTACCGAACTATTAAGGATGGTTAATTTCGTCTACCCGAATTTCATCAAGTCTAACCCATAGGTTATCTCTCATGCCAATTACACAAAATTAAACTTAACCTCATAAAACTATAATCTTTTGGCCGAAAACCACTCACCGGACCCAAATTCCCACTTGCTAACTCCTTACCAAGAATTACTCACATTTGGTTCAAAAATTCTCAAATTAGGGTCATAGACTTATTTCTCTGCCCATTCCATATAATCGAAATCTATATCTCAAAATTCTAGGGTTTGGACCTTGAACCCGACTACCAACTTGCGAATTTGCTAAGGAATGCCAATTCCATATATACAAAAATTACCAAACTTGAAACATAGGCTAATCGATATGTCAATTACACATATATAAGATCAATTTCTCAAAATCATAGCAAATTGGTCAAAATTCTCAATTTTAGGCCAAACTAACCCAATCGAACCCTAATATATCCAAATTTGAAATTAATCAACCTATAGCCTTTCTAGAAAGCTTAAAATTAATTCTCATAGTGTTTTATAGCAGGTTCCAACCACTAATATCAAGATCTAATCAAAGAAAATCAAAGAAATGCAAATTTCGGTTCGTCGGAGGCGCCGAAGCTTAAGATTTCGGTTGATCAGTAAAATCATCAAAATGCCACAATGTAAATCAGTAGAGTTGTTTAAAATATCTAAAAACCTACCTTTATAAAGAAAAAAGCAAGAAACCAAACCGAATCGAGGCCAAATCGAATTTCGGAAGCTCCGGAAGTCGGCGTCACGTGTTTCGGTTTTTCCCGTTCTGTTTTCCTCCTCTCCGGCGGTCGACGGCGGCAAGTGGTGATCCGGAGGTGGTCGACGTGGCCGGCGACCCCTCCCTCTCCTCCGATCTCTTTCTCGATCTCCCTCTCTCTCGCAAACCCTCGCTCTCTCTGTTTCTCTTGCGCGACTGGCGCGACTAGGCGTGTTTGGTAAACTTATATCTTTTTATTTATTTTTTTTGTTTGTTAGAAGATTCTAGGAAATCAACATAAATAAATATGTATAAAATTTCATTTTCTCTTAAAAGAAAATTTTAAAAAAATTGTGCCACAGTCTCCAAAATAAAATAGGTCATCCGGAAAAAAATTATTCGGGGTAAAACAGGTAATCCCAAAAATCATTTTCATTTAAATTAAGTTATAAAAAAAAGTTCAGGTCATTACACGTTCATGACGACCAAATCTGAACGCTCACGCCAACCATCCCGACGCTAACACCGACTATCCAGACGCTGAACACCGACCATCTCGATGTTTCGAAATAGGAAACTGATGTGATCTCCAAGAAATTTTCGTCCAGACACCATGGAACGTCGGATGCTTCGTGTTAGAGTTTCTAAATTCGAGGTACCAGTAAAACTATAAATATGACCCTTGCATTCATTATTTTTCATTCATAATTTGAATCACTTTCTTATATTAGTATATAGTATATAGTAGTTCTCTCATGCTTTAGCCACTCGGGATAAGTCACCTATGGAAGGTCCGAGCTTCGTCGAGGATTTGCTGATGATGATCGACATCAACTTGACGTTGGATCTCTACCCAACCATGAGTGGCTAAGTCCCTACCCCCGCCTCGGGTAATGATGAAGCCGAAATTGATAACATAGGAGTAGATTAATTCTATATTTTATTTATACTTTGTAATCAGATTGTTATGGAACAATATTATTGAATCCCTTATGTGGATATTTTCTAATTAATTTAAATCCTATTTAAGCTTTCTGTGACTACATTAAATGAGTGTTGCATGATTGTTAATACACAAATTTAAGATAGATTATGCCATGGATAAGACGGGTCATGCTAGAATCTCGGATAATCTATGACATATTTGTGATTCGAGATTTTAAGAGTAGAATTTGAGATATTCTATACTCCGGATAGGATATGCCTTGTTGAAATTATAATCTATTTTTCTTGAATATCGGTATCGGTCATGTCGCGATAGGATCTAATTTGGTTCAAAGCTAGATAAAATAGGAATTATATCGAAACTAGATTACCATGTATCGGTGGATTCTAAACCTGAGGTGGAACTTATCTCATTATTTAATTAAGTTAATTTTAAATTGCTTATTTACTTTTTATTGCTAAAAACTATTTTAAAACAAATCCATGATTTACTCCCTTTTTAGATTAAATAGTTTAAACAAAATCTTAACAAAAATAACCATTTTTCCTGTGGGATCGACCCTAGATTTACTGCTATCTACCCAGTTAGTAGTAGGTTTTGGTATAATAAAAAAAATAAACAGGTAGTGACCCGCGATTAACGACTAAGCGATAAAGATTTTCAAAACTCGAACTTACAACAAGTACTAGTTTTTTGCGCCATTGCCGGGGACAAGTCGTCTATTTTTGTTTAGGAAAATTTTGTTTAAATTATTTGATTTATTTTATTTTTAGCCCGAGTTTTTGAAATTTTTAATTTTCTACCCAAAAATAGAAAATTCAAAATTCTGGAACCCGTGCCATCCAGACGCTAACTTCCTTATACCGTCCGGACGCTCTTCCTTTTTTATCCAGACGATTAAAAAATAATAATTTATATTTGTTAGCTACTTCTTGTTTATTTCAGTGCTTTTATTGTATGCTTAGTCACCGCACCTTGCTTTACGACTTAGCACCCTTCCATCATGAAATAAAAAGAATATCTACAGTAAACCTCCATTCGATTCCTTTCTCCCAAACTCTCGCGCTACTTCACACACCCACCATGGCCGACGGAAATAACCCTCCGATTGTTCCGTAGGCCAATCAACAAAATGATCAGGCTAACCAGGCTGATTAACAGCTCAAAACGCTAATGGATTATTACATTTCAACAGCTTATGTGTCCGCAACCTGCCTAGCACCACCCAACGCCGGGGTTGGTAATTATGATATTAGACCTAATCTCTTACAATTACTACTCCTATTGCACGGGCTTAGCAATGAGGAGCCCTACAAGCATATAGACGAATTCTTAGAGATCTATACCACAATGAGACTCAACAACTTGACCGAGGAAGCCTTACACATGAAGCTGTTCTCATTTTCCCTTGGCGACAAAGCCAAGCACGAAGACCACATGGGCCAAACTTCAGAATAATTCCTCTTAAAATTCTTCTCGATTGGCAAAACGAATCAGATTTGTCGAGCTATCACGAGCTTTACCCAGCAAGAGGGAGAGTCTTTCCACGAAACATGGGAGTGTCTCAAGGAGCTTATCAGGAGTTGTCCCCATCATCAAGTCCCGAAGTGACAACTAGTGTAGAATTTCTACGAAGGTCTATTGCCCCAACATCGTCTATACTTTGACGCTTCATATGACGGTGCATTCATGATGAATAACGAGATAGAGGCATGGGTTTACCTTGATAAATTGAGCGATAGCTCACAACATCAAGCCTCAGTCTCCCGCATAAACAGGACTATAACGCAGAACACTCGAGGACTTTACGAGGTTAACCAAAGCATAAATCTTACAGCCTAAGTAAATTTCCTCACCGAAAAGCTAGACACGCTGTTGACCACTGTTCTTTCTATAGCACAACAAACACCCTCAAGTGTCCAAGACGGCTGTGCATTGTATGCTAGCCCAGCACACTATGTCACTAAGTGCCCTGCGGCCGAGCAAATCCCCAACTTCGTTCAAGAGCAAGTTAACGCTGCTCAAGGATTTACCCAACCAGGCAACAACCCATACTCCAACACCTATAACCCTAGTTGGAGGAACCATCCGAACTTTAGTTGGCGGAATCAACAGCCAAACCCATCACAGACTCAGGCACAAAGTCCCGCGTTTAACTCTTTCAACCAATAGGCCTACCGTCTCCCTCAACAAGCACCTGTACCAACTCCTCGAGCACCTGGTGTAACGGCTTGTGCAATTTTATTTAATAAATAAATTAAAATCAAAAATAAATTTTAAAATAGTTATTTTATACCCGGATATTTTAGGCCAGAAATTAAAATTTTGTTTAAAATATAAAAGCTTGTATTTATATATATTTAATTAATTATGTTTCTAGAAATCTCTATACAAATATATATATATATATATATAATAAAATAAAATAAAATAAATAATAAAACAATAATCTTGCAAAATAGTTGAAGCTTCGAGAGAAGCTTTTCGACAAAACCAGAGAGTTCGCACGAGAGAGACGGAATCAGGAAAGAAGAACAAAGGTCGCGCATCCATCGCTGGCCACTGCCAACCTCCACGGACCATCGTCGCGCCTTCGCCGACCTCCATCATCGCCAGTGACGGCAAGAAGAATGGAAAACATGGGCGAAAACAGAGGAGAAGTCGCACTCGGTGCCGCGAGCCTTGGGGTCCGATTTTCGCATCGATTTGAGCCAATTTCTTCTGATTGCTTTATATAAGGTAATCCTCTCAGTCTTGTGAACATTTCTAGTGATTTAGTTTCGGATTTGGTCGAGGTTTCATAATCGATTAAGAGTTCGGCCTTTGCCGCGACGGCTCTTATGGTTAGATTTTTGCGATTTTGATATTGTTTTGGATAATAAATCATGAAATTGGGCCTAGAACTAAGTATCAAACTTTCTAGAATGATATCTGTGAAATCAATTTCAATTTTGGAATAGTTAGGGTTTTGGGTGGATTTTTGGGACTGATTTGGGAATTTCTTTTGCGTTTTTCATGAGTATTGGTCCTTTAATGGCCTACATCACGTGAAAGTAGAAGTAATAGCCAATACAGATTAAAGAAGCGTTCAAGAAAACAAGAGACACGAAGATAGAGAAGAAATGAAATCAGTAACAAGCAAATCGGCCTGTTGTTAATATGTTGTCAAGCCAGTATAACAGAAACATTCGCATTTTATTTATTTTTTTTTTCTACACACTTTATGTTTATAATGTTAAAGTGTTCCTGTACTGATAAGTCGGGAAAATATGGGGTGAAATCATACTAGATGAATCTTTATTTTTGATTATATGAATGTGATTTCCTTGAAAAAGCATTTGAAAGAAAAAAAAAAAACATGCATGAGTTGGCTTTTCTTGCTTGTACTGCAACAGAGGTGAGCATCCACACTGTTGATAATCTTACTAAAGGATATATATATCCTTCCTTATTGGTGTTCCTTGCAATGGAAGTTGAGAGTCAGTGAATCATCTTCATGTTTATTATTTATGGGGTCCCTAAATAGCCTTGTGTGTTCCTAGTTTGAGATTTTGTGATTTTGTGGGTTATTCCTAGGTCGTTTGGACCACTGTTGGAAGTCAGCGGGATGATAAGAGGAGAAGAATGGTGTGGATGACTTTATGTTTGATGCGATGTTTGTTGGTGGGTAGAATTTGACAACTGAATTTATGTTGGGATTAGTCTCATTTTGTTTGCTTAAACATAATATATGTTTCTTATCAGTGTATTGTTTGAGTTGCCAAAAAATGCTAGTAGTCAAATGATATGTTTGTATAAGTTATGGTGACTTGTGAATTCTTTGTCTATGATGTTTTCTTGTGTTATATATGTGTTTCCTGTTATTGAAAAACTTACATTTTTATGCAGTTATTTTATATATGGAGGGTTTTCTTTTTAAGAATTTCAACCTATTTGTTATTGAAATACTTATGTTTTTATTAAAATTCTAGGGGAAAGATGGGTGCCTATTTAACGGTAATAGGGGCAACCCTCCATATTTAACGGTAAAATAATTGTAAAAACATCTGTAAATGCATGCATTTTTTGGTTGTTCTTACAATTATACGTCATTTGCTTTTGTAAAATACATCAAATCCGAAAAATCTTCAATTTCCGAATCGTAACTTTAAAAGTTGAAGTTTGGCATTGATCTTGCAAATCCTCTTTTTTTTTCCCTAAGCTTTTCAGACTTTAGTGAGGTATGGGAATTCGAATTGAAGGACTTTGTTCGATATGGGTATTCTTTCAACGTGTGTAATTGACCTTTCTATAATTATGAATTATCACTGTATCATTCATCACCACCATTTGAAAACAGATATTCGCGTTTATATGTTTTACGTGCTGATCTTCGTCAATTATATCTTGTGGTTACTGTAATCATGGCTAATTTCTCACATGCTCTCTGATTCTTTGTTGCATCTACTGGTTTAAGGGCTATATAAAATGCTTTTGCACTTGTGCAGCCCCTTTGGGTATCATATCTTAAAACAGCCATATATCAGCCCCTTTATCTGTAATAAATTTGAAGTGTTGAAGTAAAAGTTAAGAAGAACATCCAAGGAAATACTCTAGAATTGAAAAAGCAGTTGAACCAATGAAGCTGGAAGCTTTCACTAAGCATGGAAGGGCGGCATATGTGGCATGTGTCGGTTACAGAAGATAGTTATATATTCTGGAATCGAAGGTGGCAGATGATTGGTTTAGAGGGATCTCTAATTTACAGCTGGTATTTATCAATTTTACCTACGACATTGTTCGGAATTCAGGGACCCAGAGATAACACCATTCTTCTATTTAAGTTAGACTTAAAGTCCTTACAACATTCACAATTACATCATTTATTCCTAAAGCCAAACAAGCTACTTCCACTCAGTGATGCCCCTTTCTCTGGAGAATCTGATATTCTGGTTTATCAAGAATCAAGATCCGGCTCTATTTATTGCTACCACTACTATCTTGTACCCACAATGGGGCCTCGTTAGCAAACCTCTGGGACTTTCAGAGCTTTTTGAACATTGTTCCGCGTCTTTAATGAACATTATAGTAAAAGGCGTAAAGTTATGAAGCTGAGGTGTGGGTACGGGTACGATACATTACGGGTACACTAGTATGAAAAAATATAAAAACATGAGGTACGGGTACATCTGTGGTACGGCGAGAAATTTATTTATTTTATGTACTTTTTAGCATTGCAATATATAAAATTATATTTTGCTCATGAGTGAAAAAACTGTTAAGACCATATTAGCATTGTCGTCCGAAGGCTGTATTTTTTGACAATTGCTAATTTGGACTGTATTTTTTGACAATTGCTAATTTGTACAGCAAATGGCGATACTTGTTGGGATGATTGATAATTGCTATGGCAATCATATTGGTTGAAAGTTGTTTTTTGCAGTCGCAAACCCTAAGATAAAGTATCAAAAGATGTGTTTTCTACTTTTCTTATACAAATTTAATTTCTTAACATTTTTATTAAATTAAAGGATTTAAATCATGCTTTTGAATACTCAAATTTACCTTTATTTCAAAAGATAGAACAAATTATTTACTTATGATAGTTGGTATGAGTCAGAAGGTAGTGATGAATTGATGATGCTTATGTCCTGCTCCATTAAAGGAAGGAGCAAGGCTGGGACACGGGTAAGTGAGTCATGGTTAGAGGAAAATTACTTTGCCTTGTTTATCTCTCACTGGACCAGAAGATACAAAGAAAAGTGTGAATCAATGGCATGTATGCCGAGGATTAAGTGTAGGACTTCCTCTTGTAGAAATTAAGGAATACATTTGGCACTAACCATTG
>JAULLH010546753.1:0-10647 GCA_035668455.1 Sarracenia alabamensis | reverse complement strand
TAATAACTTAAAATGATCAAATTCAAGAGGCATAAAGTATATGCACCTTTTTTACTATAGGGATTAGAGGTTGTATGTCATCATTGCTTCGCTCAATTTCCTGACTTCCTATGTTATCACCCCTTACAGTGTTGGAATTGACATGCTCAGATTATGGTGTATGAGGGGTTTATTGTGCACTGAGTTGAGCTTTCATTTGTAAAACAGTTGCCTCCAGAGCCTTGATTCTCTCTTCATATTGGGAATGAGTTCCACGTCTAGGCATGTTGAAGTACATGCTTGGTGTGACAAAACTCCCTACACCCTTAACCCGACAGGGATGTTTAGGAGTTCCCAATGCCATTGAAAGAATGTCGGTACTCCCATCAGTGGATAAAGTTCCATCTTCAACTTGTTGAGTTAACTTATCCTACCATATACACAAATTAATAAGAATACATAATCTTATATATTTTTATAAATTTATTAAGTTACATGGCATAAGAAAATTCATAATTTTTGCAACTGGTACTATAATTGCTTCATCATCATATCATCCATCTTTATTCTGATGAGCCTTCTTTCATAAAATGTTTATATTCATTTCAATAGTTGATCCTTCTTTACATTTCTAAAAAAAAAGGTACATAAATTTTATAAAACCATCACTATGAAAAAAACTTTACATATATAACTAAAATTGTAGAGTTATAAACAAACTTACACATTCTACTTCAAACATAGCATAGCTCTTTCTGTCACATGCACAGATGCAGCCAAATTGCACTGATGGAACCTCACAGATTTGCTGTAGCAGAGAATATACAACACTGCTACCATCAAAACTTAAGTTTATAACAGACATAAGCTACATGATAGCATCAACATAACAGCAGCAGAAAGGAACGAGGCTCCCACAACCACAAAAAACAGAAAATAAGACTCAAAACCAAATCCGAAACTCAAGTAACAAGAAACAACAAGGAATAGCAAATCCACCAGAAGCTAATATCAGCAGCAGACCTACAGGAGGCTGCTATAGCTAAATCCGTAACTAAAGCAACCTAAGAGAACAGCTACTGCCAAAAAACCAAAACCTGTACAAAACAACTACTGTTACAAAACTTGCTCCATGTTGGAGAATAACTACAAACAAAGCAAAACAGCAGCAGCGCCACACTCAACTACCCAAAACTCCTTCTTTCACATGCATAGATGCAGCCAAATTCAACTAATGGAACCTCACAGAATTGTGCAGCATGCGGCATCCAAACTAGCAAACTAAGCACCATTTGAAAGCAGCACAACAAACATGGCTACTACATATCCAGACCAGTTGATGCAGAAAACCGAACCAAATCTTCAGAAGCCAGCGCACTAGAGACAAGGGTTGAGGTGAAAATGCTACAAAGTTGACATCAATATAACAATCCAGAAGCCAAGACCAGCATCACCCAGGAGAAGCTGCACAAAGAACCAAGAGAACTAAACAAAACTACTGCTCAACCAACAGATCTGTTGCAAACTTTGCTAGAATCAGAGCACAAAGCACACAGAGACTTTTGCATTTTGAAACATATAAAGGCTATAAACTATTCTCTATGTCTTCTCCAAGGCCTAAAGTAGCAGTTGTAAACATCCAAGGAGATAACACCACGAACAACAGAACAACAGCACAACACGGTAGCTACTCCAAAGCTACAGAACACCAAAAGCATGCACAACCACAATCTAGAGCTCCTGAGTATTGAGAAACCTGTTGTAGAGCACACAACAGAGGCCCCAACACACACACACACACGCACCCACACACACAAAAAAGTGGCAAAAAGTTAGAGAGAGGCAAAGTCCAGGTTTCAGAGATCCTGATCACTTGTTGAGGGTCTAGAGAATCTCTCCATAGAAGAAATCTTGCCCCTGACCGTATCCATAATATCATGGGTAACCTGAGACTCCACATAAAGCTTTCCTTAGAACTTTTTAAAATTTCTTACTTTTCACATAGAGTAAACAGATGATGAAAAGGCCAATCTGACGATGGTAACACTCAAGGACTGCCCTTTCACGTACCCAAGAATCCACTCCCACCAGTTATTCCAAAAGGTCTCCCAGTGAGAAATTTGGCATTTATGAAGGATACTCAACAACACCTTATGGGAAAACGGGCATGAAATGAAAAGGTGGTTATGAGATTCCTCCTCAGCCGAGCATAAGTAGCATCGGAGGTCAATGTCCATACCAAAGAACTTCAATCTATCCTCTATATTAGGATGATTCCTCATCGGGATCTAGAGAATAAAGCTAACTCTAGGTATATGGCCTTTAAAGCAAATCAACCTAGACCAGGTCGGGGGCTGTTGATGGACCCGAATTTCATTTAAAAAAGAATCAATGGAGAATTTGCCTCCATTAAGAAGCCAACATATAGAGTCCTCACTCGTATCATTAGGGATAAAATTAACCGCATTCTTCATCTCAATAAGGTCAATGGTAATAGCTAAAGGCCACCTCCAACGACGACCATTGATAATAACCTGGAGTCATACACTATTCTCGGACCCTTCGCCTCCACAATGGAACCCCACGGATGCCATGGATCCCACCACAGAAAAGTGTATTTGCCATTACCCACCTTATACTTAATATAAGGTTTAACAAGACTATGAAGTTATAGCACCTTTCTCCAACACCAAGAAGTCCCTTATGGAATTTTAGAAGCCCAAAAGGATTTTTCTTGTAATAAATTTGACTTAACCCACATACACCAAAGGGAAATGCTACCACCTGTAAGGAGGAACCAAATATGTTTAGTGATGGTAACTTTATTCCACATCACCAAGGATTTAATACCAAGCCCCCCCTCTTTTTTGGGGCACACACCTCCTCCCAGGAGACCTTAGCCCCTGAAGCCTTCATCTTTGACCCAGTCCACAGAAAATTTCTCATAAGCTTTTCCACCTCATTATAAACCCACTTCGGTAGAACAAATAAAGATGACCAATACACTTGCATAGAAAAGAGAATAGATCGAATAAGCTAAAGTCTACCCACGAAGGATAGGAACTTACTCGTCCAAACTTGGATTCTTGCCACAATTCTGTCAATGATCGGCTTACATTCCCGATAGGACATTTTAGTACTGATAAGCGGGACCCCTAAATATCGCACAAGTAAGGAGCCTTCTCTGAAACCTAAAATGGTCAAAATATCCAACTTAAGATCAGGGCTAACTTCAGAGAAGAAAACATCACTCTTAGCAGGGCTAGGAGATAAACAGGATAAGGCATTAAACATGTGTAAGACATCTCTCACAATCCTTACTGAGTGAACGTCAGCCCTTGAGAAGATCATGAGGTCGTCAGCGAAACAAAGGTGCATGATCCTGTCCTTTTGGCTTCTCCAATAATAATTAAAACCTCGTTCCACAGCATATCTGGTGAAGAGACCGGACAGAACCTCCATAGCCATAGCAAAAAGGTATGGGGACATAGGATCACCATGGCGCAGCCCCTGCTTACCATTAAAGAATCCATACAAGCGTCCATTAATACTCATCGAAAAACAACGAGTAGTCATGCAAGCTTTAATCCATCCCACCATTTTATCTAGGAAGCCCACAGAATGGAGAACTGCAACCATAAAATCTCACCTCACATTGTCATATGATTTCATAATGTCAACCTTGAGTGCGCAGCGGGGGCCTTTGTTAGATTTATGATAGTCTTTGAGAAGCTCATGAGATAAGAAAATATTATCTGCAATCCTCCTTCCTTGGATGAAGGCAGATTGGGAAGGGAATATAATCTCATGTAAAAAACCCTTAATCCTGTTAGCAATAGTATTAGAGATGCATTTATAAATAGTATTACAACAGGAAATGGGTATGTCTCCTTAATAGAGGAAAGATTAGGCACCTTAGGGATAAGAGCAATAAGAGTAGTGTTAACCTCCTTAAGCAAGTACCCAAAATCAAAGAAGGACTTGATAGCCTTTAATACATCATCACACACAATATCCCAAGCATCTTTAAAGAAACCTGTCGAAAAACCATCAGGCCCGAGGGCTTTATTAGCTTTCAACAACCACAATACTTCTTTAATCTCCTCATATGTGACCTCCATATTCATACAGCTGACGCTAGGGGGAGACAATTTATTCCTGATAGCCCCACAGATGGCTTCAATGTCTACCTGATTAGTGGGAGAGGTTGAGCCAAGAAGATGGTTGTAGTAATCAACAATATGATTTGTCACTTCCTGAAAGTCACTACACATATCCCCATTATCCTTGGTGAGGTTTGTGATCCAAGAATGATTGCGTTGGAAATTAAGGGATTTGAAGAACAAGCTAGTGTTTTGGTCACCCAAGTTAAGCCATTGGTTCCTAGCCTTCTCCTTGTAAAAACTCTCCTCAGCCATGGACATCTATAAAAAGTGCATGTACGCCTGCTGTTCTTTTAGTTGGGGCTCACTGTTATGGGGAAAATTGTCCAGTTTCCTTTGAAGTTCTTGCAACTCCCCTCTATGCGCCACAACCCGAGTAGATAAATCACTGAAAGAATCTCTATTCAATATCTTCAATCGCATCTTGAGGGCCCTGAGCTTCTGACACAACCGATACATGTCGGAGCCACTGACTTCCGTTTTCCAAACCTCATTAACTAAAGGCGGAAAACTTGGATGTTTACCCCAATAGTCAAAATGTTTAAAAGGCTTTATAACCTTCTGTTCCTCAAGACCAAACACAGCTCAATAGTAGAATGATCAGAAATACCTGACGGGCCAAACATGGCATAGGAAATTGTAAATTGATTTAACCACGTTTCAATAACCAGGACCCGATCAATCTTCGTCTTAATAAAATTATCGCCATGCTGATTGTTAGACCAAGTGAATTATAGACCACTATATCTCAAGTCATCCATCTCTGCTATATACAAACAATTATTAAGATCTTCCACGTGGGGCAGCCACTTGTTGCTACCTCCAAAGTGCTCATAAGGGCTACGAACCGCATTGAAGTCTCCCATAACGAGACACGGGGTAGCTTGTAACCCTTTAGCCAATGAAATAATCTTATTCCACATAAGGGATATTTCCATGTGGGTGTTTTGTCCATAGACAAAAGTACCATAAATGGAAATCTGATCCTCCAGAAGGTGAATTTTACAATGAAGCCATCAGTCCCCCACGTCCAATACATGAATATCAGCAACAATAATATCCCAACACAACCAAATTCTGCCTAGACTACTAAAATCATAATTATGAGCTAGATTTCAACCTGGGAAAATATTATTAAAAACCAGGTTGGAATTCCAACTTTTAACCTTAGTTTTGTTTAAAGCAAAAATATTCGTCTTAGATTTAGAACAAAATTCCAAAGTTATTTTTCTTTTATGAAGTTATTAAGACGCCGTATGTTCCATGAGAAGATTTTAGACATAAGGATGATTAAGTGAAGGACCTGCAATTCTTCTTGTTGTTGTTACTTTTCTTCTTACTTGTTCGAGTCGTAGAGCTATGAGCAGTAGATAGGTTACCCAAGCTAGGGATGTGGGTAGGGGATTCTTGATCAGAATCACCAGTGGAACTACCTTCGATAACTACAGAGCTAGATGCCGCAAGGAGAGAAGAAACAATTTCACCACCTGCTTCGGTAGTAGTGCACACAACTGCTATGGAAGGAGGAGCAGGATGACCCTCGTTGACATCAGTAGACGATATTTTTGGTTCAAAATGGATATTTCTATAACATTCCATAACTGGTACAAAATGGATATTTAGGAACAAGAAAGATGAACATGATAATATTACTAGAAACAAAGCTAGATTGGTAGCCTAAGATTCAATCAAGAAGAGGGCATTGATTATGAAGAGACATTTGCTCCCGTTGCAAGAATGGAAGCAATTTGCATGTTACTTGCATATGCATCACATAAAAAATGCAAAAAATTTCAAATGGACGTAAAAAGTGCATTCTTAAATGGTTTTATAGAAGAAGAGGTTTATGTTAAACAACCCCTGGTTTTGTAAATGAAAAGTTTCCAAATCATGTTTTCAAACTTACAAACGTACTCTATGATTTAAAACAAGCTCCTAGAGCTTGGTATGAATGTTTGAGGGGTTTTTTTACTTGAAAATGATTTCAATAGAGGAAACATTGACACAACTTTGTTCCTTTAGTGTTAGAATGATGATATGCTCATAGTTCAAATTTATGTTGAAAACATTATCTTTGGTGCCACTTGTATGTCCATGTGTGATGACTTTACCCAATGCATGCATCAAGAATTTGAGATGGGCCTTATGGGTGAATTAAACTTTTTCTTAGGATTACAAATTAAACAAACACCAAAAGGGATTTTATTGAATCAATCAAAATATACAAAAGGCCTTTTGAGACATTTTAATATGGAAGATGCTAAACCTTTTGGTACACCCATGAGCACATCAACAAAAATTGATAATGATGAAAATGGAAAACATGTTGATTCAAAAACTTTTAGAGGCATGATTGGTAGTCTATTATACTTGACCGTAATTAGGCCGGATATAATGTTTAGTGTATGCATGTGTGCTCGCTTTCAAACTTGCCTCATGGAATCTCATATATTTTCCGTTAAATGTATCCTAAGATACTTGAAAGGCAGAATAGACCTAGGCTTATGGTATCCAAGTCAAGAGTCCTTTGACTTGTTTAGTTACTCTGATGCGGATTTTTCCGGGTGCAAAGTAGACCCCAAGAGTATCTCTGGAACATGCCATTTCCTTGGAAAATTCATAGTCTCTTGGTCAAGCAAAAAGCAAAATTCAGTTGCGTTGTTAACGGCCGAAGCTGAATATTTGGCTGCCGGTAGTTGTTGTCCGCAAACATTGTATATTAAACAATAACTAGAGGATTTTAAGTTATGATTTGATTGTATTCCAATTATGTGTGATAATACAAGTGCTATTTGTTTGACAAAGAACCCTATTCAACACTCTAAGACTAAGCATATTGAGATAAAATATCACTTTATTAGAGATCGTGTTGAGAAAGGGTATATAGAATTAAAATTCATTAATACGGATAAAAAACTAGCCGATATCTTTACTAAACCTCTTCAAGAGGATAGATTTAATACCCTTTGTAAAGATCTTGGTATGCTGAATCTTTGTGATGATTGATTGGTGAACATTTCTTGCTGGTGATTTATGTATTTCTTGATGTTGCTCAGCTATGCTCTGTTTTGTTCTGTTCTATGCTGGTTTGAAGGGAAGTGTCGAACCTTTTTTTTGTTAAAAGTTCGACACCCGTGAAACCCCTGGAAAAGTGTTGAACCTTTTGGTCAAAAGTTCGACACTTTAAGAAAAGTGTCGACACTTTCTTGATAAAGTTTGACACTTTTGGTGGAGTGAGGAGATAGAAAAAGTGCAGCAGTTTTGGTTCGACCCTTTTATAAAAAGTGTCGACACTTTCATGAAAAAGTGCCGAACCTTTTTGAGAAAAAGTTAGACACATTTTCGAGAAAAGTTCAACCCTTTTTGACAAAAGGTCGACACTTTTGAGAAAAGTTCAACATTTTTTTGAAAAAGTTCGAACCTTTTCTATTTTATATATACGAACCCCTTTGATCTTTCCGTTTCATATTCTCACGCTATCTCTCTCTCTATTCAAAATCCTTCATCTTCCCCAAACCATAACCACCGAAACTCCTTAATCTGCCCTATAATCGCCTCAATCGATCATCCAAATAGGGTGAATGGCAAAGGAACGAAAAAGCCCAATGCTCAAAGTTCGTCGAGCCCTAGGGTTATAAAGAAGAAATGCACTGGAGGGATCTTAATCTAAGTGCCGACAACAGCATCTGATATTCCGCATCCTAATGTTGCAGCACGAGAGGTGATATCATTCAAAACCCCTGAATTTCGTCTACTCAATTTCAAATCCTTCATTAGTAGACAAATTATTCCTGGACGAGCTATTGATTTTAAATTCTTTAACTCCAATGGGATGATTTTTCCACAGCTTTTCTCAACTCTTAAGTGGTTAAATCATTCTATCCTACTGTGGTTAAATCATTCAAAACCCCTGAAATTCTCTGGCACACACTATCCTACTATGGTTAAATCATTCTATTCTCACTTTGTCCTACCATCCATTTCTTCTATCACCATTACCACTTGGGTAAATGGTGTTGATATTGAATTAACCCCACGGCTATCAAATCAAATTCTTGAAATTCCTAATGACGATGTATGTGTGATTTACAACCTTAGGAAGATTGAGTATGATGGTTTTTCACACAATGAATTTATTAAAACTATTTGTGAAAATGAGAATTTTGATACAACAAGGACTTTGGAAGCAAATTCTCTAAAAACAAAAATGAAGGTGCTCCATCACATTCTAAACCACATATTTGCTCCTCAAAAGGGAAAATTTGGGGAAGTTTCTAAGTTTCATGTGTTTATCATGTGGTGCATCGTCAATAACAAAAATCTCAGTCTTGGGTACTTGTTTATCTCACATATGTTGCACGTATATGGTCGTGGAAATTCTACCCTTGTTCATGGTATGCTCTTGACCAAGGTTTTCCGTTATTTTAACATTGATGTTTCAAAAGAAAAGGTGGTACGCTTTGCTAATTCTGACTTATATGGGCTTACGACTCTCAATCATATGCACATATTTAAGAACTAAGAAGGTGTTTTGACCACTTATCGCAAATGTTATATTCCTCCCACTGCTTCTACTGCATCATCACTTCCATCCTCTGATCCCACTCAATATGCCAAGGAAAGTGTTCCTGAACCTACTCCAATTGTCCCATCTCCTCCTGCTACACATGTTGCATCCTCCTCCTCTGCTCCTCCTTCATTTGATCTATCCCATATTCTTTCTAAGCTTGAATCCAAACAAGCCTCTCAAGAGGCTTTCCAAGCCCGAGTGGATCTAGGTATGCCTGAAATGGCCAAATCCATTTTCTCCCTTTCTTCGGATGCTCAAAATCTCAAGGAGGCCCAAGCGCCAACTCGTATTCATGTCGATCCAACCTTCATAAAGGCCATAAACCTCAACTCTCTGAAGATTGAGGCCGTCTATAGATGCATTCGAGAACACTATCCCATTCTTCTATAACCTCAACCAAAAGAACCAGTGGTGGCTCAAACTTCTTCTCAATCTCAAGCTCCAGAACAAGCTCCTACTCCAATTCAGAAAGGGTCAAGGTTTGGAAGAGAAGCTCAATTAAGAAGTGCAACTGAACAGAAATTTCATTCCTTGCTTTCCAGTATCTAACCCCTATCTAAAGACCCTCTTCCAATCAATCTTCAACCATTCCAAGTTATAGGGCCTACTCAAAGTGCTACTCAAGGTGTTTCTACTCTAGGAACCTCTCAAGAACCTATCCCTATTCAAGACCCTATCCAACCACAACCTACAAGCTCAAGATGTTCACTTTCATGAAACTACTCCTACACAACCTGTCTCTACCCAAGAAGTAGTTCATATCTCCCTTCAAGAACTAGTACATACACAAGATCTTGAACCTGCCATTATTCTTGTACCAGCCTCCTCTCAACAACAAGGTGTATCTCAAGAACCTATCATTACTCTTGAACCAGGCTTCACTGAAGTACATGTACCAGTACAAGATCTTGACTCTCAAGAAGACAACCCTCCTATCACCTTCAAGAGGAGGAGACTGAAGAAAACAAAGCCTGATGACCAGCCTTCACAAGCCTCACAGCCCTGAATTTTCTTTTCTTGTTTTTGGTTTTTTTTGACATGGTTGTTTTGTATATTTTTGTTTAAAACTCTAGTGTGATTGGATGGTGGTTTTAAGAAACACTGATATGGTTGTTCCTCCCTCTTTTTGCCATGACAAAGGGGGAGAAGGTAGAATTGATTTGTTTTGTGAAGCTGATCCTTGAAATGTTTTATGCATAGTTGATCCTTGAAAAATTCCTTGAATTATTTTGTGATTTGTGAGATTGGTAGATTTTTTTTTTAATCTTGCAACTTGATCAAATTGCAAAGCTAAAACCTTATTGCTCTTGTTACCTTATGTGATTGCTCTTAGTTGCCTAGTAGTTTGATCTATGTTATGTGATCTTTCCTTAGATTTTGATTATAAATTCTTGATTATAACTTGGTGTTCAACTCTTGACATAACAGATTTTGACATTCTTTTTTGTCTTTGCAACTATTTAGTTCCTTGAAATATACATATGCAAATCTTTTTGATATGGTTGTTTGTCTGAGAGGAAGAAGAAAATGAAATTTTTCTTTAAATATTTTTTTTGTTGATATTGTTGTCTAATTTTTCTTTTCTCTTTATATCTCTCTGATGCAATCCCTAAATTATATCAAGAACATATATTTATTTATCTAATGCTTATATGTTGGTTAATTCTAAAGTGAATGATGGCCAATAATCGAGATTAATTCTCATAGACCCGCTTTGATTTAGAATTTGAAAACATATATGCATTATATTAATGCATATTATTTCAATACTTAAATTTATGCATATGTTTAGGGGGAGCTTTTGATTATCTTATTTCCTCTTATAAACAAATCAATTGTTGTCATTGTCAAAAAGGAGAGATTGTTAGCCCAAAGGTTATTCAATCAAGTTCCTCTCTTAGTTTTGAAATATAACAACAACTTGATTTGGTTGGT
>JAULLH010546535.1:0-10647 GCA_035668455.1 Sarracenia alabamensis | reverse complement strand
TAACTGTCTATATATATATATATTATTAATTAAATACTTGTATGTTTATTTTAGTTAAGTGTATATATATATTCTTCATATATTATGGAAGGATATATATATATATATATATATATACATTAACTAAAATAAAGGATGGATATATATACAACATTAAAGGAGAATAAAAATACAATTTTTATTCTCCATAAACCCTAAGTGCCGCCGCCCCTCTCTCTCCCTCTCCTAAGTGTGTTTGATGCCAAAAGAGTTGATTCGTATCGGTGCCCACACGTCGGAATCAACACACGCGTCGAGTTATACGTGAGAAGGTCATTGGGTCGTCTCACAACGTTCGTTTGGATTCTAGTAACTTTTCGACAATTTTCTGTGACGTATGATTTAATCTAAAAATAAAAGAATTATCATTTTCTTAATAAAAACGCACACGACATTTTTAACGGTCATGTCGTCGGTCCGCAAACCTTTTTCCCTTTTCCCCAACAATCGGGGCATACTCACATGCCGGTGATTGATTTCCTCGTCCTTCTCGTTATTCTCCTCGGTTACCGCACTTAGATCATCCTCTCTTTCTTGGTCGGGAAGCCTTCTATTTATGTTGGGTTTAAGTGTTTGAGTGGGGGGAGAGAGAGAGAGAGAGAGAGAGAGAGAGAGAGAGGTGCCTAGGAGTTGTGTGGGTGAATGAAGTGGCCAAGGGCCTCTATTAAAATGTTTCAAAGTGGTGGTTGCCCAAGGGGTGCCAAAACTGGCCTGAAAAGGTGTGCTCCATCAATATGGAAATGGGCACCATCCGGACAGTATTGGTTCCATCGCAATGCGCATTGATACGATTTTTGTCCAGTGCGTTTGAGATGGTGGGGAAAATAAGGGATGCGAGAAGTTTATTAAGATTTGACAGTTAAGATTCCGCCCCATCCAGATGATCACGATGGCTTGTCCGGACGCACTGCTATTTATGTTAGTATTTTTGCTACTCTCGGGTTAATCAACAAAACTATTGTGCCTGTACCTTTCATTTTGGGTTTGGGTTTTTTTGGTGTTTGTGTCTAGGTCTTCCGTCCTACTCACATTCAACATGCCAGCTCTGATCCTTACAGGTATATGGCACTCACATACACACACCCATTTTCATTCACATCATATCATTAGGGTTGTTTGTGCATATTGAAGCGCCCAAAGACAGACCGGAGAGAGCTCGAGCACCCCTATTTAATGTCTTAATTTCTCGTTGCCTAGAGTTGGGTTTTCTAGGTGCCAGCAGCGCGCCCATAGAGCGCTAGAGATCAATGAAAAAACCCTAATGATTCTCAATGGCGTGGGTAGAAAAAGCCTGCCATCTTTAACTACAACCGAAAAGCGCTCCAACGCGTTATGGCGCCCGCGGCACGCTCGAAGAGTGATCGAGCACCCATGTGTTTTTCTATATAAGCATCTCATACCGCCATTAGGTCTTTTCAGATTCACTCTCACAGCCTTTGGGCTGTTCCTGGAGAAGTTGCCACCTCTCTTAGGCTTCCTCAAGCCTTGTTGTTGGATCCCACCACTAACACCTCATGATGCATCGTAAACCCAAGGTAATTCATCCTCCTTAATCTCTTAAGGTTGTATGTATAGCATCCATGTTAGGCATACAATTCCTTAGGTTTCATATGATGTATTGATCGACACTCAAAAGTGATGATTTAGATTCATTAATTTACACTGAGTTACTCCCGATATGTTATCTAATATGTGTTTTCGTAGTGTTTTTGTGTTTAAGACATGTATTTGAGGAGTGATTCAAAACAGCAACAAAACAACAATTTTAACCATAAACACGATGCAACCAAATGAAGACCAGTAAAATGTCACAAACCGTCCAGACGCTGCAAGACAACCGTCCGGACGCTCATAGCATCCCTGTCCAGACGCCAGTGCAAAACGTCCGGACTCTCCGCACCCATTTGCCAAATCTAATGTAGCGGAAAACGCTATAAATAGGGCCCTATATTTCATTCTCAAGCATTCAATCTCATCCCTTCTTCTCACATCTCTTATAGTGACGAAAGTCACCTTCTCTGGCCCCGACCAAGTCATCTTTGGAAGGTCCGGGCCTCGCCGAGGAGCTGCCGATGATGATTGACATGAACTTGATGATGGACTCCTACCCAACCATGAGTGGCTAAGTTTCACTCTTCGCCTCGAGTGATGACGAAGCCCGAACTTGGTAATTTAGGTGTAGAATAATTCTTTATTTTACTTATGCTTTGTAATCTGATTGTTATGCAACAACTATTGTCAAATCCCTTTGTTGGATTCTTTCTAATAAATTTAATTCCCATTTAAGCTTTCTGTGATTGCATTAAATGAGTGTTGTACAACTGTGCTTACTGTTCGAATACACAAATTTGAGATAGATTATGCCATGGATAAGATAGGTCGTGCTCAGAACGGGTCGTCCTAGAATCTTAGATAGTCCATGCCATATTAGTGATTCGGTATTTTGAGAGTAGAACTTGAGATATTTTATGCTCTGGATAGAATATGCATTGTTGAAATTAAAATCTATTTTTTCTTGAATATCCAAATCGGTCTTATCACGATAGGATTTAATCTGATTCAAAACTAGATAAAATATGAATTATATCGAAACAAGATTACTAAGTGACGGTGGAATCTGAACCTGAAGTTGAAATTTTCTCCTAAATTACTTAACTTCCTTTTTAATCATTTATTTACTTTTTAGTACTAAAAATCATTTCTCCCAAAATACAAGATTTACTTATTTTCTTTCTAGATTAAATAATTTAAATAAAATACTGTTTCTCAACAAAATAGCTCTTTTTCCTTGTGGGATTGCCCCTTGACTTACTGCTATCTATCCAGTTAGTAGTAGATCTTTGTAAAATATATAAAATAAACTAGTGACGCATGATTAATGACTAAATGATAGTAACACCAATATGTTAAGTTTAAAAGAAAATAGTTTGATTTCAATGCAAAAGTTTTGATTCAACATACATCCCATCACCCTAGACATACCCGAAAAGTACCATCTTATAAACCTAAGGTCCAACCCATACCATTTACCATAAAAGCGAGTCAGTTTTAGAAAAAGCCACTCCAAAACCTATTTTTGCCCAAAAACCCCAAACATGGAAAACACCCAGTTTGTACATGATTTTAGCTACAGCTATCCAATCAAAAATATGAAAGCATAGATAAATCACAAACTCTATAGTGATAGAGGCAAACTAACTTGTTTCTCATTCCGTTATTTCTAGACCCGATAAAGCGCAAAGCTGCTAAATATCGTAAATAACACAAATTAAGCATAAGCAACCAAAACTCAAATATGAAAAGAAAGATATCTCATAATCATGCTCATAACCAAGGAAAACTAAAAATTTTCCGAGAAAATTGGGTTTCGAGGTCCGAAATATGCAAAACTAGCATAAAAAGCATGATAACCAGCATGATGACTATAAATACACAAAACTAGCCTTACATATAATAGTAAAAGTTCAAGAGTAGGTCATTCTCTACCTCTTACGGTTGTCAAAATTTGAAAAAGCCAAAATGAGGCTACCAAAAACCGCCAGAATCAAAATCTGGCTTGGCAAACACGTAGCCCTAAGCTTCTGGATCAAGCGTACGGCTTCAGAACCTAACCCAAAGCTTCCAGATCTGCAAAAATCTAAACCCTAGCCTTTGATATCGTGTTCTAGAGAGAAGGGAGAGAGAAAAGTTAGATTATTCTCCCAAAAATCAAACAAGGCATTGCTCTTATAAACCAAACTGACATAAGCGCGCTCGGGTGCGGGGCAACTGAATACACAACACGAAAAACGATATAAAATGCTACGAGTTTCGGTCTGATTGCCTCGAAACTTCCCACGATAACACGTGGTAATATAACACTCGATCTAAAATGAGGGTAAGCCGAAAATCCATCAGGATTGAATCCGAATTTAAAATACCGTCCGAGAACAAGTACTTTAAGTTTGAAAACTAAACTGCCTAACCGAACACCGCACGTGTAAACCTGGGTCAGGCCCTTACAACATCTACCACTAAAAAGGATTTCATCCCCGAAATCAAACATATCTCTGGTAGAAAATAACTCGGGATGGCTGGAACGAATCTCGTCCTCCCTCTCCCAGGTGGCCTCCCTAAAGCCGTGGTGATGCTATAACACTTTCTCAAGTGGTATGGTCTTACCCCGCAAAACCTGATCTCGCGTGTCCAGAATTTGCATAGGTCTCTCCTCGTAGGTGCAATCCGCCTGAAGCTCCAGATCCGACCAATCAATGGTGTGCGAAGGATCCCGTTCGTACTTCCTAAGCATAGAAACATGAAATACGTCGTGTACGGACACTAAGCTAGGTGGTAAACCAAGTTTATACGCCACCTTACAAATCCTTTCCTCAATAGGAAATGACCCAACATAACGTGGAGATAGCTTACCACGCTTCTCGAACCTCAAGAGTCCCTTTTGTGGAGAGAATCTAAGAAAAACAAGATCACTCATCTTGAACTCGATTGGCCGTCATCGCAGATTCGCATAACACTTCTGCCTACTTTGTGTAGTAATCAAACGACTACATATGGTCGCAATCTTCTCCATCATCTCCTCAATGATGTCTGGTCCCATAATAGCCCTATCCCCAACCTCTGTCCAGCAAACGGGTGACCTACATGGTTGACTATAAAGTGCCTCAAAAGGTGTCATGCCAATGCTCGCCTGATAGCTGTTGTTGGAAGCAAACTCTACCGGGGGTAAATGATCCCCCTAAGACCTGTGAAAGTCCATAACATAAGCATGTAATATATCCTCAAGGATCCGAATAGTGTGCTCCGACTGCCCATCTGTCTGTGGATGAAAAGCCGTGCTCATAAGAACGCTAGTGCCCAAGGCTCACTGGAAACTCTGCCAGAAATGCGACGTGTAACTGGGATCTCTGTCTGAAACAATGGAGACTGGGACTCCATGTAGACAAACAATCTCTGAGATATACAATCTGCTTAGCTGATCTATCGAATAGGTAAGCCGTATAGGAAGGAAATGCACTGACTTGGTCAGCTGGTCCATTATCACCCAAATGGTGTCGTACTGCCTTGGAGATCTAGGAAGTCCTGTAACGAAATCCATAGCAATGTGCTCCCACTTCCACTCCGAAACCGGAAGTGGCTGTAACAAGCCCGTCGGCCTCTGGTGCTGGGCCTTTACCTACTGACATGTATGGAAATGCGAAACGAACAAAGCGATGTCCCGTTTTATCCCCTTCCACTAAAACTGCCGTTGTATGTCGTGGTACATCTTGGTTCTGCCAGGATGTACTACAAGCATATAATGATGGGACTCATGAAGGACATCAACTCTGTATGGCTCGGGTATAGAGATCCGACCACCAAATCTCACGCTGTGATCTGCATGTATAGATAGTCCCTCTATGTCACCTCCAACTAAGATCCGATCTCTAAGCTCCTGACGCTCCGTGTCCGCCTGATGTGCTTCGATAACCCAACTGATAAGGGTCATTTGTAGAAAAACCAAGAACAGTATAGGCCCACCGTCGGCTTCGCCAAGATGTAAATCATAGGCACCAATCTCCCTCAGCATACATCACTCCCATGCTGCCACTCTAGCAAGATTGCCAAACGACTTCCGACTAAGGGCGTCGGCTGCCACGTTAGCCTTCCCCGGATGGTACTACAATATATAGTCGTAATCACCAAGAAACTCCATCCACCGTCAATGTCGCATGTTAAGATCCTTTTGTGAAAACAGATAGTGCAGGCTCTTGTGGTCTGAGAAAACCTTGAAGCGCTCACCGTAGAGATAATGTCTCCACAACTTCAGTGCAAAGACAACCACTACTAACTCTAAATCATGAGTAGGATAACTCTGCTCGTGCGTCTTCAACTACCGTGAATTGTAAGCTACCACCATCTTGAGTTACATCAATACGCAACCCAAGCCTTTAGAAGACACATCACAAAATACCAAAAAGCCTCGTCCTCTCTCAGGAACAACCAGAATAGGCACGCTGGTCAACCGAGTCTTCAGTTCCTTAAACACGTACTCGCACTCCTTGCTCCAGACATAAGGTATACCCTTTCGGGTAAAGGCGTGTCAAAGGTGCCGCCAAGCGTGAGGTCTGCAATAAAACGCATGTAGTAACTCACAAGGCCCAAGAAACTCCGTATCTCGAATACATTCCTCAGCCGATCCCAACTCGTCACTGTCTTTATCTTCGAAGGGTCTACAGCTACCCCTCATGTGGAAACCACGTGCCTGAGAAATCGTACCCCCCGAAGCCAAAACTCACTTACCAATCTTGGCATATAAACGGTGCCCCCAAAGCAACTATAAAGAAATCTGGAGATGCTTTTCATGCTATTGCTCCGATGACGAGTATATCAAAATGTCGTCCATGAACACAATGAAAAACAGATCAAGGTATGGGTGAAAGATCCGATTCATGAGATCTATGAACGTCACCAGCACAATCATTAGACCGAATGGCATAACCAAGAACTCGTAGAGCCCGTAACACGTGTGGAACGCTGTCTTCGGGATATCCTCCTCTCTAATCCGTAGCTGGTGATAACCAGATCGAAGACCAATATTCGAGAAACACGTCGCACCCCTCCGTTGATCAAAGAGATCATCAATCCACGACATTGGATACTTGTTCTTAACCGTCGCATGGTTATGTTTCCGATAATCGATGCAAAGGTGTAAGGAACCATCCTTCTTCTTCGTAAACAAGGCTGATTCTCCCTAAGGTGACATACTAGGGCGTATAAAGCCCTTCTCCTGAAGCTCCTGTATCTGAGTCTGCAACTCCTTCAACTTTGCCGGTACGAAACGATAGGAAGGCATATAGATAGGGGTTGTCCTCAGAATAAGATCAATTAAAAACTCTACCTCCCGTCGAGGTGGCAACTCGAACAGGTACTGAGGGAAAACATCAGTGAACTCCTCAACAATAGGCGGATACTCCACAGGAGTAAAATGATCAACACTAATCAATAAGGAAGATAGGAGAACGCTGATATCGACACCACCGTGAGCAAGATAAGATAAAGGCACTAGACCATCGTCCCGGTCACTCGCAATAGAAAGGTGGAACCCGTTTGGAGTACTAAAGAATACTCTCCGTCTATTGCAATCTATATGAGCTGGATACGTAATAGGCCAATCCATGCCTAATATAACGTCAAAGGCATAGATGTCGAGAACGATAAGATCGAACAATAACAGGTGATGCGCTATCCACAACTCATACTCTTTACAGACACGTCGCAATGTAGCTATATCACCTATCGGTGTCTCTACACATAAAGTGCTATCCAGGTACTCCGTCTCTAAGCCCAAAGCCATGCCAAAAGAAGAAGCAATAAATGAGTGTGATGCTCTTATATCAATAAGAACTCGTGCCCATGAATGATATATAGAAAATGTACCTCGTATAACCGACGTACCAGTGGGGGTCTCAGTACCTCCCGAAGCTACAACCGATGAACTCGGCATTAGCAACATAAAGACGCGCCCCTGAGTCTGCTGCTACTACCTATCGTCGCCTCTAGACCACTAATAACCTCCCCTCGATGGTGTTATAGACTGTAGGGGCTGAACTGATGCTGACGGTTACTGTAGGGATTGACCATAGCACTGCAATACATACCTAGACTGTCCCGGTGTGGTGCTCTTTATACATGTCCGTTGAGGGAACTCCCTACTGTAATGGCCTGATCAGCCGCAAGTATAGCAAATAGGTAGGTTCCCTCCTCGAGTCTGAGTATGGCTCTGTTGCTGACTCTATGCTACGCCATGCTGCAGACAATCCCATTTGAGATGTCACATCTGCCCACACCAATAACAAGGCCCTGGTTGTAAACCTGAATGTTCCATACGAACTGCTGATGATCCGAAACCAGATGGTGTGGGTCCTGAACCTCCAATCCTTGCTCTCTTCCAAGAGTGCCTCTTCGACTGTCCTCCCGAACCCCCTTGAGGATGCCTAGCTTCTCTAGCCCGACGAGACTCTGCCAGTGTAGTCTCCTCCCGAACCGCCATCTCCACTACCTTTGTATAGGTGTGGATGTTAGATCCGCACATCCTCTCCCTGATGGCTAGCCGTAAACTCCTCTCGAACCTCGTCGACCTCAACTCCTTAGTCTAAATCGCTTCAGGAGCATGGCAAGATAGCATAGAAAATTGTGAATCGTACTATAGAACCGTCATACCCTCGAGCTCTAAGTCGGTGAACTCATGCATGTACATGTCCTTCGTGGAAAGAGGGAAGTACTTCTCCCAAGACACTCGCTCAAACGAAACCCACGCCTCATCAATGGTGGTCCTGACCCACTTCCACCCCTCACATGCCTCTCATTTCTGCTGATACATAGCCAAGCTCACACGAATGTCTCCCTCCATTATCCGCAATGTATCGAAGATAAGAACGGTCGACTCAAACCAGTCAGTTGCTACCATGGGGTCAGGCTCCCCAGAAAACTTAGGTGGACCCATCCGTCTAAACTTCCGCATCGCAATTGTAGCTCGTGGCTTAGGGGCTTGATTGCCTCCCCTTGCCAACTCGGTTATTGCTTGCATAGCCGTCAAAATCTCCCGCAAGACATCTACCTCTTGTACCAGTTCCTGCTGAATTGGATCGTCATCCACTACCGGGTCTGGCGGTACTTGGACCTCCCCCACGATCGACTCTCGTAGAACGGGATTGTTCCCCCCGACTGGGCCCTGCTGAATATGCGCACCTCCCTCTCCTATCACAAGGTCATCTACTTGACCTCGGCGATGGTTCCCGCCCCAAACTTTGTCGTTGCGTGATGCCAAAACACTATACAAAAGATATGAGGGGATACACGTCATACGATGCTCATCAACCCATCAAGGAGGTATCAAGACAAACAACAACTCACATAGAATGGGATAAAACTATTGGAATGACAAGTCGATCCGGTTAACATGCTTGGTTTTCTTGCTTGGAGAATGTTGGTCGAACGCTCCCCTAACTCGAACTCCAAACAAGTTTAACGAATGCCAAGGCAAGACAAATCATCCTTGAGTTCAGTCCCCATGCTCACATAACACATAGCATGCGCAGGTTGAACAAATCACAAACTATAATAGGCACGCCAAAACATGAATGTAACATGCAACAACCCTCTCGAATTTCCATAGCTCCTTAGGTATTCGTACCGAGAGCTCTAATACCAAGTTGTAACGCCCAGAAATTCGGTGTACTAAAAACTACCATAGAAACCTGAGCCGAAAGCCCAGCCTAAGCCGAAACCGAAAATCTACTAATTAAAAACTTTGGAAAAGTTAAGTTTTAATCCAAATAAAACCAAACAAAGCCTTGGTCCAAGAAACCATTTTGTACTCAAAATAGTATACATACTATGCTTTAAAAAGTGCCCAAAAACTTGCCAAAGGACCCCCAAGAGTTTGAGTAAGAACCAACATTTTCGAACATTCACAAAATACAAGGGGAGCTCAAGCACGCCTAACCCCACTCGAGGGCACAAATGGTAGACATTTTTGGTTGAAAGGTCAGTTTTGGTCCCAAAATTTTAGCCTCTAAATACCTTAAACCAATGAAAAACATGTTTACGAAAATGGGTATAGCAAAAGAAACTCAATCCTCTTGAAAATTCTTGTTAGAAGTTGGAACACTGTTATTTTTTGAAAAACCGTTAAAACTAACCTAGCATGCCTTTTTGACTAAAAAGAAAGCAAGCCATACCGAACCCAATATACCCACCTGGCACATCGGCCTCACAACATACATCATAAGAACTAAGCAAAGCTGAAATAAATGAAAACCAGGACTCCAGAGCTATATAACATTAAGCTTAAACATGCAAGATATTAAAGAAACCAAATCATCTTAATACATAAACCACATGTTCTTTCCAAGCTTATACAAGGTCCATATCTATGTAAACAATACATAAACAAAACATAACTAACTAGCTCGAACCGGCTCCCTTCCAAGCTCCCGCCTAATCCGCTATATCCTTCCCGAGATCACCTGTTTGTTGTCACAGACAACGTGAGCCACAGGCTCATAGGAAACAAGCTATGTAAGAACTAAACATACTTTATGAGGACTACATGTGATATGCAAATATAGTTTATTTAAAATACATAGTACACTGGAATGTTGCATAACGATAGTACCCATCGGTCGAATAATGATAGTACCCAACCCACCGGTCATATTGATCTCGCTATAGAAATCTCAGCTGGTGACTCAAAGTACTGTGCATTATCCAATCATGACTCGATCAATCACTTTGGGATTAAGAGTAAGTGCAATCTATGATAATATAGGATGTAGATCAATTCATATAGTTAGTTTAGAATTGATCATCCTAATGATCCTACTTAATACACTCCCAATGTACTAACACATCGAGCTCGAACATCAAATTCCAAGACCAGAATTTGATCTGTTCGACCTAGCTAAGATCAGCTAATATAATGATGTGATACAACCGTACCAATGGATTGTCCGGGTCCATTACGGTTGTGAGCCCACTTGTATATTTGTCAGAACCTTTGACCCGATCTTTCCCGCTTTATACGACGTGTCAAATACTAGACAAAATATACAGACTATGCATTCACACATC
>JAULLH010546426.1:0-10648 GCA_035668455.1 Sarracenia alabamensis | reverse complement strand
ATATATGTCAGAACCTTTGACCCGATCTTCCCCGCTTCATGCGACGAGTCAAATACTAGACAGTATATACTGGACAATGCACACATACATCATATGAACAAATACGAATCCTAGTATGCATAACATCTCATTAGAATTCTCATTAATATTCCTGGATCTCGGATAATAAATGCATAAAAGCATGGCTTTTAAGCATACTATCCTAACATATGCTTATCATGGAATGCTTTCATTCTTACATTATAGATTTGGGCATTATCATATGCCTCACTATGAAGTTCCTCTAGCTCACTGAGTTGCAGTCGTCTGTGGTTGACGACATTTGGTATGTTAAAATTGAACGTTTTGACTGTCCAGTATGCGCGATGTTCTAACTCTACTAGAAAATGGCAGAGTTTACCAAAGACTAAACCATATAGGGACATTACAATTGGTGTTTTATATGTAGTTCGATATGCCCAAAGAGTGTCATTCAGCAGTTTAAAACCAATCTTTTTGATCAGGATGGACAATTTTGGTCAAAATATTTTTCATTTCCCTGTTCGACACTTCTACATGGCCACCGATTTGCGGATGATATGAAGGGGCTACCTTATACTGAATTGAATAGCGTCGGAGTAGGGATGAAAAATATTTGTTGATGAAATGGGTGCCGCCTTCACTGATGATTGCTTGCGGGAAACCAAATCGAGAAAAGATATTGCTCTACAAAAAATTGATCACAACTTTGTGATCATTCGATTTGGTGGTAGAGGCTTCGATCCATTTGAAAACATAGTTGATTTCCACAAGGATGTATTCACATTCGAATGATGGTGGAAATGGTCCCATAAAATTGATGACCCTAACATCGAAGATTTCAACAATCAAGATTGGGTTTAAGGGCATCATATCCTTGGCGGTCATTGTGCCTATTGGTTGACAGTGCAGGCATTTCTTGTAATAGTCATGAGCATCTTTGAGTAAAGATGGCTAGTAAAATCAACTTTAAAGTACTTTGGCTGTAGTTTTCTTACCACTGAATTGCCCACCACAGGCTAACGAGTGACAGAATTTGAGAATACTTTCTACTCTTTAAGGGACACATAATCTTATGACTTGGTCAGAGCAACATTTGAAAAGCTCCGGCTCTTCCCAGAAGTAATATCTAAATTGTGGGAAAAATTTGTCCTTTTGTTGTTTAGACCAGTCATTTAAGATGCAACTTACCGCCAAGTAGTTAACTATTTTTGCAAACCAGGACAGTTGAAAAGTGGTGACCATGAAATATTGCTCGTCGGGAAATGAGTCTCGTACGGGCACATGGTCACTATAGGATTGAACTATTAGTTGGGAGAGGTGATCGGGTACTAAATTTTTGATATCCTTCTTATCACAGATCTCAACATCAAATTCTTGTAAGAGCAGGATCCATCGAATCAGTCGGGGTTTCATGTCATTTTTGGCTAATAGATGCCTAAGGATAGTATGGTCAGTATAGACAAAAACTTTTGATCCTAGTAGATACGATTGAAATTTATCTAACGCGGATGTGATTACTAGAAGTTCTTTATCAGTGGTTGTATAGTTTTGTTGTGCATCATTAAGCGTTTTATTGGCATAGTAAATTGTATGAGGGACTTTGTTCTCTCGTTGACCTACAACAGCTCCAACAGCATAATAGACGCGTCACACATGATTTCAAATGGATGGCCCAATTCGGTGACTACATGATTGGTACTATGGATAGGGCATCTCTTAATTTTTCAGGCACGCATATATTGTTCATTAAAGTCAACTGCAGCTTTCTTGGTAAGAAGATCATAAAGGGGCTTTGAGATTGTGGTGAAGTCTTTGATGAATCGTTAGTAAAATCTGGTGTGACCAAAGAATGATCAAATCAGTCGCATGGTTGTGGGTGGTGGTAGTTTGGAGATAAGATCGACCTTGGCCTTATGGACTTTTATACTGTGTTTGGTGACTATATTCCCCAACATGATCCCTTGTTAAACCATGAAGTGACTTTTCTCCTAACTAAGCACAAAATTTGTCTCTTCGCATTATTTAAGCACTATGGTTAGATTCTAGAGACAATATTTGAAAGAAGTACCAAACAGCGAGATGTCATCCATAAATACATCAAGGAATTTCTCCACCATGTCAGAGAAGATGGACATCATACACCTTTGAATGGTGGCAGGTGCTTTATAGAGTCCAAAAGGCATACGCCGGTATGCGAATGTGCCAAAGGGAAATGTAAAGGATATCTTCTCTTGGTCTTCGGGGTATACTGGTACTTGGTTGTAGCCGGAGTAGCCATCCAAAAAATAGTAATAGATTTGACCTGCTAAATGCTCAAGGATTTGATCAATGAATGGCAAAGGAAAGTGGTCTTTACTTGTCATGGTGTTTAGCTTTCGATAGTCCATGCAAACTCGCCAACCAGTGGTCATGCTAGTTGGGATAGATTCTCCTTTGTCCGTAAGCATGAAGGTGAGCCCAGATTTCTTTGGTACAACTTGTGCTGGGCTCACCCACTTACTATCTGTAATTGGGTAAATGAAACCCGCATCCAATAGTTTCACTACCTCCTTAATGTTAGGGTTGAGTCTTTGTTGCATTTCTCGAGTTGGCCTAGCATTCTCCTCGCAATGGATGTGATGCAAGCAAACGAAGGGATCGATCCCTTTCTTGTCAGCCACTGTCCACCCTATGGCACCCTTATGGGTTTTGAGGACCTCAGTCAATTGTTCCTCATGCGTAGATATGAAATCATAAGAAATGATGACTGGCCAGGGTATTGTTATGTCCCAAAAATATGCACTTGAGTGAACTCGGAAGAGGTCTCAACTCAAGCACACGTGGGGCTTCTAGGGAAGGAATGGCTAGAATAGATGAGAGTGGGGGTAGTTCCTCAAATCAAGACACTCATGGAGGTGTGTCTATATAGTCTGCCATTTCTAGCATTGCATTAGATTCATCAATGGTAAGGTCAAGCTCTAGAAAGTCCTCCCCAAAGTAAGCCAGTAAGGCTTCCAATGGTTCGTCCATGAATATGGAGGGAAAGGCTTGCTGTGTTGCTTCATCAATTTCATCGATTGCATAGCAGTCAACTTCCAATGCTGGGTGGTGAGAGGCATGGAACACGTTAAGCCTAAACTTCATGTTCTCAAATGAAGCGTCTATTACCCGAGTTTGGTAATTAATGCAAGCCTTAACTGTGGCCAAAAAGGGGTGTCCAAGAATGATGGGGGTTTGCCTCCTTATGTTGGTATCAGGTTTGGTGTCTGGTACTATAAAGTCAACAGGAAATTGAAACTTGTCGACTTTGACTTGCACGTCTTTGATAATACCTCGGGGAACCATGGCTGACCTATCTGCATACTGGACGGTGGCAGGGGTTGGTTTCAGTTCTCCAGGCCCAAATTGCTTGTACACAGAGTACGGTAGGAGGTTAACACTAGCTTCTAAGTCTAGTAGTGCCCGGTTAATCTGATGATCACCAATCACACACGAAATGGTGGGTATCCCTGGGTCTTTCAATGTTTGGACCAGGTCATAACTGAGGACGGAGCTAACGTGTTCGGTTAAAAGGGCTTTCTTAGTGACACTTGTCTTCATCTTACGCGTTTGGGTGGATAGATCTTTTAGGAACTTAGCGTATGACGGGACTTGCTGAATGGCGTCAAGAAGGGAAGGTTAATTTTGACTTTCTAGAATAGTTCATGCATGTCCATCATGGGTGGTCCATTGTTGCGCTGGGTAGATTGAGGTTCTAGGAATGACGGAAAAGGTGTTTTGGTTCCTTGAGGGTAGCTAGAGGGGCCGTCAGGGCCTCCTCAAAAGCATCGGTGGTCGGTGGTATAGCAGCAACATGTACTGACTGAATAGGTGTGGATTGGGTCGTTATGAAGTCATCGAACTCCTCAACTGTAAACAGGTTCGGTGCTGGCTGATAGTTACTTGGTAACGGACGGGTGTCTAGCTCTTTTCCACTTCTTAATGTCATGACAACCTTTGCTTGCTCGTGGTATACACCACTACTGCTAGGGCTATTATATATGATGTACTATCCTTTGGGGTTTGCCACGTGCTGACTCGACAGCTTGCCATCCTCTTGGTGGTTAAGCACTATAGCTATCTGCTCTACTTGTGTCTTCAGCTTGGTAATAGATTGAAAGTGGGAACTTAAGAGTTGAGTCTACACATCCATGTCTTTTAACGCCTTCAACACAGTCTCATCAAAGCCTGGGGCTTGAGGAGTAGGGGCAAGTGCTTGTTGTTTGGGACGGTAGACATCTTGGTTATAAGAGTTGTAAGCGTGCATAAGTACCTGAGTCTTTGGTAGTCTAGCTGGTTGTTGTTGATTTCTCCACCTAAAATTTGGATGGTTTATCTAGCTAGGGTTATAAGTATTGGAGTTAGGGTCATTGCCTGGTCGAGAGAATCCTTGAGCAGCATTAACATGCTCATGGATGAAATCGAGGAATTGATCAACGGAGGAACATTCGATTTCAAAGTGTGCGGGGCTAGAACACAAGGCATAGACATCTTGCATATTCGGTGGGGGTGGTTAAGCTACGGGTAGCCCGTTGGTCAACAACTTATCAGGCTTCTCCGTGAGAGACTTTAATTGGTTTGTAAGGTCTACGTTTTGGGTTACCTCGTAGAGTCCTCTCGTTTTTTGAGTCGTTTTCTTGTCAGTGTGCGAGACCGATGATTGGTGTTGTGATCCTTGGCTCAACTTTTGTAAGTGAGCCCAGACGTTTGTCACATTGTTCAGCATGAATGGGCCACCGCACTAGGCACCGACGTATTGGTGATAATAGACCTTCATAGAAGTTCAGAACCAGCTGCCATTTTAGGACTTTGTGGTGGGGACAACTCCAAATGAGCTCCTTAAGTCTTTCCCAAGTTTCGTGAAATGTCTCGCTTTCCAATTGTGTGAAACTTGTTATGCCTCGATGGATCTGATTGTTCTTACCTATGAGGAATAATTTATGGAGGAATTCATGTTGAAACTTAGCCCAAGTTGTTGTAAAATTTGGTTCCTAAGACATAAGCCAATGTTTGGCTTTATCTCAGAGAGAGAAAGGAAACAACTTCAGGTGTTTGGCTTCTTCGGGTAGACTGTTAATTCTTATAGTCAAGTAGATTTCGAAGAATTTTTCAATATTCTTATAGGGGTCCTCATTACTGAGTCCGTGAAATAGAGGTAGTAGTTGCAATAGATTAGGTCTTATTTCATAGTTGCTAGGACCAATATTGGGTGGTGTTATATAGGTGGCAGACTCCTAGGTTGTTGGAATGTAATATTCCATTAGAGTCATGAATTAGAGATAGGCTTGGTCAAGTTGATCATTTTACTGATTACTAGCCGTGTTAGCGTTTTGATCTTCAATCATGGTAGGTGTGTGTGGAGATGCGGGAGATCGAGTGAAAGGGGATGTTCTCCCAGTCGCTCCGTTAAGTCTACAGATGAGTTCTATTTCAGAATCAAATGGTGCTAAGTCACACAGCAGGGAGCAGCGACCCAGCATACACCAATGATTTCAAGAAAAAGAAGCAAAGAAAGCTTATTGGTGCAAACCCATCTAAACGAGAACGAAGAGTCCGGACGGGACCAGTAAGTGTCCAGATAGAATCATAGAAAGTCTGGACGGTGGCGGTGTATTGATTTTATGAATTTCTGTTTATTTTATAGAAAAACATAAAATCTACAAATCAAGACAAAAAACAAAACAAAATAATTAAATTAAAAATATTTTAGATTAAATAATTAGTTTTGAAAATATTTTTTCAGTAATATTCCTTAGCAACAACGCCAATAAATGATGTGTGTCGTCTCGCAATCAAGTTTATACCAAGATTTACATTAACAGAGTAGTTAGTGGTAATCAGGATCATTCTCACGAGAAATATGTGGCAATAAGAAATAATCCCCATTTATTTAATCGCATAAATATTTCAATTTAATTTAGAAAGAAAATCTGGGATTTTATATTTTAAAAGAATATTTAATGAAAACTATTTTCAGCTAAACTACAGTAACCTAACAGACAATAAAAAGTGTTTTAAGTTTGAGAAAAAATCTACCACAGTTTATAATTCACCTTTGTTTAGTATTCTAGTTTCAATTAAATTATTATTTTATTTATCATTTATCAATTTCATTCCTACAGAGACATGACCAGTATGCAATTCAAGAAAAATTGATTTACATGCAAACAATGCATATTCTATCGAAGACATTGCACAGACTATCTAGAGCATAATCCATCTCGTCAATAGTATAAAATATCTCATGTCTACAATTAAAATTCCAAATATTAAATAATGCATACCCTATCGAGGGTTATAGAACGGCTCATCCGGAATACGACTCATCTTATCCATGACATAAAATATCTCATATTTAATCTTCGGTAAACTAATAAAGCACAGTTACGCCACCCACATTTAATACAATCACAAAAAGATTAAATAGATTATTAATTAAATTAGAAAATAATATTTTTTCAATGATCAAACATGTCGTGGGATAAAATAGTTACATAACGAATCCAATAGAAAAAGCTAAAATAAAATAATAATATTAATCTACTTCCAAAATACCAGACTTAGGGTTCATCAAGAGCAAAGATAGACAAAGGACCTTAGCCACGCATGGTCAGGGTAGAAACCATCTTCGAGGTGAAGTCGACTATCGTGGGTAGCTCTTCATTGAGGTTCAGACCTTTTAGTACTGGCTCGGAGGGGTCAAAAGTGCAATTTCGATGAAGTATGAGGTTTTTGTCATTGGACTTGGTTGTTAGAAATGCTGGGGGTCGAGGTCTATTTATAGATTTTCAGAAGTTGGAGTACTTTTCGGATTAGAAGTTGATGGCGCGAACAGTCCGGACGGAAACGACCCGACAGAAATGGCGATAAGAGTTTGGACGATGGTGGTCTTGCATCGCGATGGTGTTGGCGAGGAAAGTCTGGAAGAGATTGCAGATAGTCCGGATAGTTGCTTTTTGGTCTTGGTTATTTTCTTCACTTTTCATCTTGTGTTGTTTATTTTCTTGTTTTCTTGCTGTTTTGTTGACGTTTCATGTTTCCATGCCAAAACGCGTCTAACCACAAAAATAGTACAAAAACACAACATTAAATAACATCCCTGGGCTAACCTAATGTAAATAACGTGATCAAATCATCACTTTTGAGTGCCTATTAGATTCCCTATAATTGAATTAGGTTATTGACAACCCGATTTAATTATTCTCTTGTCCTCGCAACCGCACCGCTCATCCTTTTGCATACACATGATCAATAGATCCACTTGCAAGATTCTGGCATAGTCAAATATATAAGGAATCACACGAGGGGGAACTCCCTAACCTAAATTAGACATGGATTTCGTCAACTGATTATCAACCATCGAACAAACAATGACGACAGTACCCAACCCACTAGTCATATTGATCTCAATATCGAAATCTCAGCCATTGGTGACTCAAAGTAGTGTCTATCATCTGTGCATGATTAATCAATCATGTTGGGATTAAGAGTTCGTGCAATACATGATAATACAAGATGTGGATCAGTTCATATAGTTAGTATAGAATTGATCATCTTGTTGATCCCGCCCAATACACTCCAAGTGTACTAACACATCGAGCTCGGACATCAAATTCCGAAACCTGAATTCGAGTCATTCGACCTAGCCAAGACTAGCAGCTATAACGATGTGCTGTAATCGTCCCAATGGATTATCTAGGTCCATTGTGATTGTGAGTCTACCTGTATATTCTATCATAACATTTGACGCGATCATCCATGCAACATGCATCGAATCAACTACTAGACAAAATATATGAACTACGCATTCATTCATCAAAAATACAACAAATATGAAACCACAAATGCAATAATCTCTCGAATGTTTCTCATTAATATACAAGGGATCAAAGATTTTTAAAAAAATGCATAAAAGCATGACTTTTAGTATACAATCATAACACCACGTCCATTGCGATTGTTAGCCAACCGTATATATTTGTTAGAACCTTTAATCCGATCTTCCGCGTTTCATGCACCGAATCAAATACTAGACAGAATACGTGGTCAAACCAAATATCCCCATCACATAAATATAAATTATATAAATAAGAACAGATAAACACAAATAAATCTCGATTGTTGCTCATTAATGAACCATGGATCAAGAATGAATACATAAAAGTATGGATTTTAGTATACAAACCTAGCAATCTCCCATTTATACTTAAAGCCATGCAGGAACACATCTGACACCTAACCCTTCTACCAAAGTAAAAGGATCCGCTAGGTTATCCGCAGATGCAACCATGCAAATTATAACATCTCCACATTGTATAATCTCTAGAATGAGAAATTAAACATACAAGTAGAGATGAACCTACTCGAATCCCTATTTGCCTGAAAATTCGAGTCTGTATACCCTTGTGGTGTAAGACCATCCACTTGGTACACAAAATTATACTCCCTAGTCCTTTTCAGGTACTTTAGTATATTCTTCACTGTAGTCCAATGCTCTTCCCTGGATTAGACTAATATATGCTTACCATGCCAACGGTATAACATATATCTTGTCTAGTGCAGAGCATGACATACATGAGGCTTCATACTACCGAAGCATAAAGAATACCCATTATCCTCTCTGTATCCTTATATGTCTTAGTACATTCCATAGATAGAGTAATTCCATGACTGAAAGGAAGAAATCCATTCTTAGATTTTTTCATGCAAAAACGAGCAATAATCAAATGAATATACCAGGCTTGATACGAACCTAACATCCTTTGTGACCGATCTCAAATAAGTTTGATCCCAAGTATTTAACTTGTTTCCGCCAAGTCCTTCATATCCGATTGACTTGACAACCATACCTTTACTTAAGACAACATCCCCACATCATTTTCAATTAGGAGAATGTAATCAATATAAATTACTAGAAACATCATCTTATGGCTATTGTGCTTTCAGTACACATAATACTCATTAGAACACTAATCAAAGCTAAAGCTTTTAATCTCCTGATCAAATCAAGTATTCCAAGACCTTGATACCTGCTTAAGTCCATAAATGGATGTCTTAAACTTGCACATCATGTGTTCTTGGCCCTTTGCTATGAACTTGTCAGGTTGCATCATATAGATTCTCTTGTCAAGACTTCCGTTAAGGAATGTCGTCAAAGTCGAGATGTGCAACAATGGATAAGAGAATCCGAATGGACATAAGCATAGTTACCGGTGAACATATTTCCTCATAATCGAACCCTTCTTTCTCAGTAAACTCCCTGGCCACAAGCCTAACATTGAAGGTTTCCACCTTCCTATCCACTCCTCACTTCTTCTTGTAAATTCACTTGCACCCGATGGATTTTATCCCATCTAATGGATCTACAAGCTCCCAGACTTGATTAGAGTACATAGACTCTATCTCAGATTCCGTAGCTTTTTGCCATAAGTCTTCATCCTTGTCTTGAAGAGCTTTATTGTAGTTCTTGGGTTTAGTATCATAGTCCTCTAGGACCTTGTCATAAGTCTCTCTAAAAACCTTGAACCTCTCGAGTTGGCGAACAACCCTCCCACTATGACGAAGACCCTTGCGTGCCTGTGTACTTATGATATATGGTGTATCATCCTGTTCATTAGGTATAGTTTCCGATTTTACTAAACTATCATTCCTAATCTCCTCAATAACAATTTGTGACCGAGGTTTGTGGTTTATAACATAATTTTCTTTCAGGAATCTTGCATTTGTGCTAACAAATACCCTTTGACTCATAAGATTATAAAATAAACCACCCTTAGTTTCCTCAAGGTATCCTACAAAGAAACAGACTTTTATCTTTCGTTCCACCATACTTGCATCGCCCACCAACACATGTGTTGGGCAACCCCATATCCGGACTTGTTTAAAGACTTGACTTGCGAGTAGTCCATAATTCTATAAGGGTACCAGAAACTACCTCAGTAATTACCAAATTCAAAATATAAGCCGATGTCTCTATGTAAACCCCCAAAATGAATGTGATAAATCCAAACAACTCAACAAGCTCCTTACCATCTCCTTAAGGGACCTATTCCTCATTTTTGCTACACCATTTTGCTATGACATCCCTAGTGTGGACAACTAGGATGTGATCCCATTTTCTGACAAGTAATATGTAAACACCCCCAAGTGGTATTCACCACCATGATTAGATCCTACGGTTTTGGCAATTTTATCCGTTCGATTCTCCGCTTCTACCTTAAACATTTTGAATTTTTCAAAGGTCTCAGACTTGCGATGAAGTAGGTATATGTATCCGTACCTAGAGTAATCATCAACAAAAGTGACAAAGTACTCATAACCACATCTTGCTTATATATTCATAGGACCACTGGTAGCTGTGTCGTTCCTACTACAAGTTTTTACCAAAATCCTCACTACTGGGTAAATAGCGATGAGTCCGGATCGTTCCCACGAGGAAAATAAGCAGCTCGTCAAAATATCACGGTTTTTATTTAATTTCAAAATACTTAAGAAAAATGATTATAAAATGGATTTTGGATTTTCTGGATTAATACTAAACTATTTCTATTTAAATTAAACTAATTACTGAAATGAAATTTAAAAGATAATTAAGATAGAGTCTACCTCA
>JAULLH010546317.1:0-10649 GCA_035668455.1 Sarracenia alabamensis | reverse complement strand
GATTGCGTATCGTGGATTGATTAAATCGTTTAGTAAAATCAAAGTTTTTATTAAAATAAAAGGATTTTACGTTTTTTTCAATACTCATGCATGTCATATATTGTTATGTTTCCTTCAAACTTAAGCTTACGTTGTTATTTTATTTTTCTATGAATAACAACACAAGTGATCAAGGAAAAACTATAATAGAAGATTAGATCGGACTCGAGGCAATCCCTGTCTCCTTTAACATGGGACTTTTGGAAACACCTAATTTTGGTTGACACATTCTTTGTGGTTTGAGAAACAAATAATTGTTGGTTTAATTTAATTCTTTGGGAGGCTTAAGACCTTTTTAGTATTTCATTTATGCATTCATTTGTGAGGACACTTTGGGTGGTTGGAAGTGGCATTTGATTAATAATAAAAGGGGTATTTTATTTTCAAGTTATGCCTTTTTATTTATTAGCTACTAGTTGTGTGAAAATGGAAATAAGGGGAAGAAGGGTTGAACATTACATGCATTTTTTTAAATATACATACATATATATATATATATATGTATATATATTTCGCATTGGAGCAGGGTGCAGGAAAGCCTCAGTCGACTGATGCCTCTGCTCCCATCGATCGAACCCTGTAGGTGATGCTCGGTTGACTGACACCCCCCTCTCGGTCGATCGAAGCTGCTGTATATATATAAAAAAAGGATATTTTAAGATTATTTTAAATGCTGAGGTTCTTCACTATTTTTGAGGACATTATTTCTATGTAGTAAGTTAGTGTGAAGGTTGTTTAAAATTTTAATAAGTTAGAGGAGCAAATGAAGGGTTTTCAAGAAGAAGATTTTAGCCAAATGGGCGGATTTTAATAAAGTCAGAAGGTGAGAGTTTTAAATTAAATAAAAGTTGTTTTAATTAATTCTACAAAGGTCAAGGTGTGACATCTTGGTATCAAAGCTCAAGGTTCGAATACCTTTGAGCCGTGGGAAGGGGTGTGGTAATTCGTGAGTGTTGAATTGTGTGTTGCATTCTCATTCTGTGAGTGCTTGCCTGTGTGACTATGACATGAAATATGTGCACATGTGATTGATTATGTGGGTATGGAGGTAAGATTCTGAGGATGTTATTTATGTCTTCAGCGTCCGGGTTACTGGTTTGGGGTTCCATTTAGATGGGCGTCTAGCTAACGCCTATTCTATTTGCAAATCTAGACGAGTGGTTCGGATTGAAATACCATTCCAAGGAATCCACTCGGTATGTGATAAAGATGGGTTGTTTTCTACTTTGGATTATTATTGATAAGAAGCCCTTATTGTTAAATCGCAGTGACTTATGCTGGAAGATGAAGTATGTAGAGAAGATTTATCTAACTTGAAGTTCTTTCTATCTCTGGTTATAGTTACCTGATGACACAGATACGAGAGGCAGGTCGTGGCCGAGGCCGAGGCCGTCGTAGAAGTGGGGTTCCTGAGACCCAAGACAGGACACCGTAGGACCCTGAAGTCCAGCATGCAGTCCCGCAGGCTCCAGTGGAACAGGACACAGTGCCACGGATGCCCGTAGGTTTTGTAGGCGCTTCCCTGGAAGTGCTTGAAGCGATCAGGTTGTTGGTAACGGCTTTGAATGGGGATATGCCAGCACCAGAGGCAGCACCGGTCCGAGTTCCAATGCCCGTGCCAGCACCAGCACCTGATCCGAGGGCAACAGAGGTAACATGGGATTTTCTGAGGATGAATCCTCCGATGTTCAGTGGTGAGCCTAACCCAAAGGCAGCTACTGTGTGGTTGAGGAGGACCAATAACATCTTTGACACCCTCGGCATCGCAAACAGTGAGTTGAAGACAAGGGTCGCTACATATCAGTTGCATGATGATGTAGTGGAGTGGTGGGAATACACAAAGAACACTATAGTCGGTACGTGGGAAGCTTTTTCTTATGCCTTTTTGGAGAAGTACGTCCCGGGATCAACGTAGATCGGATATCATGAAAGGTTCATGACTCTCACTCAGGGTACCTAGTCAATGATCTAGTATGAGGCCAGATTCGTCATTCTGTCAGTATACGGCCCAAAGGTGGTCTCAACGAAAGCGCTGAAGACCAGACATTTTGAGAGGGGCTTGTACCCCGCTATCAAGAATCGGGTGGTGGCACTGATGCTGCAGTCATATACTTAGTTAGTGGAGACCGCTATCACAGTGGAAAAAACCTTAGCTTAAGATAGGAAGAATGGGGACGGACGGCCACCAAAGTCAACTCAATTGGCCGGACAACCATCCAAGAAGAGGAAGTCAGGAGGAGGCCAGTCTTTCTCATCAGGATCCCACTTCCAGAAGACACGTTCAGTAGCAGCTTCTTCGGCTCCATCAGCAGAGAGTGCCGATCCTAACAACAGACTTTGTTTTGAGTGTGGTCAGCCAGGGCAATGGAAGCGAGACTGCCCTCGGTGGTTGGCATTGGCTTGCTATCATTGTGGACAGCGGGGTCATCTGAAGCGAGAGTGTCCCCAACTTCAGGCAATGCAGGGAACTCAGAATGGACCACAAGGTCAACAGACGCAGAGTCAACAGGGGGCAGCACAACGCCAACAACAGGCTAGGGGACAGGCACCCAGAGGTAGAGGGAGAAACAGTTCGGCCCAATCCGAAATACCACCAACCGGGGGCAACTAGCTGAGAGTTTATGCATTAGGGGGAATGGGTCCCACACCAGGGACACCAGGAGCTTTGGTGCTACCAGCAGTGCCAACAGGTGCAGATTCTACCACCGGACCATCTGTTATCAGAGGTACATTTTTAGTCTACCAGTCATGTGCACGAGTACTTGTGGACACAGGAGCATCCCATTCTTTCATAGCATCTGCATTCATAGCGTCTTTGGGATTGAAAGTGGAAAGGATAGATCGGGCATTACTTGTAGATTATCCAACTGGGGTGACTGCCAAGGTTAGTCAGATATGTAGAGCTTGCGAAGTTGTTATGGCACACCATCAGTTATCATTTGATTTCGTGGTTCTCGATATGAGTTCCTTTGATCTCATTCTTAGAATGGACTAGCTAGCAGCCTTTCATGCCCATATTGACTGCGACCGACGTTGAGTCACAATTTCCACGCCCGAGGGGGAGCCTCTTTCTTTTATGGGGGATCGGGACGATGGATCTGTACCCGTGTGCTCATCTATTCAGGGCATGTGTCTTTGTTCGTTGCTTGTGGCTCTCACGATCGACGGGGATCAGTCTTTATCTGATGATCTCCCTCTCGTAGTCTGTAAGTTTCCAGATGTGCTACCGTCTGAGCTGTCCAAGCTTCCTCCACAGCGAGAGGTGGAGTTTTTTTTATAGAATTGATACTAGGGACTGGCCCCATTTCAATGCCTCCCTACCAGTTTGCTCCTGCCGAGCTAGCTGAGTTGAAGGTCCAGATTAAGGAGTTGGAAGATAAGGGATTCATTCGACCGAGTGCATCCCCGTGGGGTGCACCGGCCCTATTTGTGAAGAAGAAGGATGGGTCGCTGCGCTTATGCATCAACTATCGAAAGCTGAACCAGGTAACGATGAAGAACAAGTACTCAATGCCCCGTATAGATGATCTGTTTGACCAGTTGAAAGGGTCGGTTTGCTTTTCAAAGTTCGACTTAATATCGGGATACCATCAGATGAGGGTAAGGGAGGAGGACATCCTGAAAACGGCCTTTCGCACACGGTATGGACATTACGAGTTCGTGGTTATGACCTTCGGGTTAACTAATGTACCGGCCACCTTTATGAATTTGATGAATCGTATTTTTCGGCCATACCTGGATCGGTTTGTGGTGGTGTTTGTAGATGACATTCTCATTTACTCGCCATCGGAGGAGGCACATGAGGAACATTTACGGATCTCCTTACAGTTGTTGCGAGATCATAAGTTGTATGGAAAATATGATAAGTGCGAATTTTTTCTTTCTGAAGTCAAATTCCTGGGGCATGTGGTGTCTAGTGGGGGAGTAGCGGTCGACCTAACGAAGATAGAAGCAGTGATGAATTGGGAGAGGCCCAAGTCAATGTTCGAAATACGAAGTTTTCTGGGCCTTGCTGGTTAGTACGATAGGTTTGTTAGTGACTTCTCTCGGCTTGGTTCGCCGATGATGCGCCTTACTCGCAAGGGCGTCAGATTTACGTGGGACGACAGTTGCGAGGGGGCATTTCAGGAACGGAAGAGAAGACTAACCAGTGCATCGATTCTGATTATACCAGAGAGAGGAGTTGGGTATGCAATGTACTACGACGCATCAGGGGAGGGTGTTGGTTGTAGGATGATGTAGGAAGGAAAGGTGGTGGCATATGGGTCACGACAGTTAAAGGTGCACAAGAAGAATTATCCGACTCATGACGTAGAGTTGGCGGTAATGGTCTAGAAAGATCTAAATCTGAGAGAGAGGAGATGGATGGAATTTCTCAACGACTACGATTTCGGTCTTCAGTACCATCCCGGCAAAGCTAATGTAGTGGCTGATGCCCTGAGCCGAAAATCAATGGGATCGCTCGCTAGCATAGCAGTAAGGGAGTGGAAGATGATGGAGGATATCGGCAGATATGACTTGCATCTAGAGGATTCGGAGGATCACATAGTATTATTCACGGCGGAGTCACAGTCAGTATTAGTGACTTGGGTGGTGGAGGCACAGAAAGAAGATCCGGAGTGCAACCTATACAGAGAACAGTTGAACAGAGGAGAAAGCATTCCTGAGTGGACCATTTCTGAGGATGGGAGTCTGAGGTTCGTGGGGAGAATCTTTGTACCGGAGGCATGTCGGGACGAAGTACTTAGACAATTTCATTGCTCTCGACTAGCTATACATCCTGGGGGTACCAAGATGTATCACGACGTTCGTAGACAGTTTTGGTGGAACGGGATGAAGAAGGAGATTCCTGTGTTTGTGTCACGATGCCTAACCTGTCAACTGGTGAAGGCAGAACATCAGAAGCCAGCGGGCTTACTATAGCCTCTACCGATCTCCGAATGGAAGTGGGAACACATGACAACAGATTTTGTCACGGGATTGCCGAAGTCACCACAGAAGCATGACACGATTTGGGTAGTAGTGGATAGACTAACCAAGTCTGCCCACTTTCTACCGATCTAACTTACTCTATGGAGTAGTTTGGACGCTTATATGTTGGGGAGATAGTACGCTTACATGGAGTGCCAGTTTCTTTGGTATCGGATCGAGATCTGCAGGTTGCCTCACGATTTTGACAGGGCTTACAGGCAGCTTTGGGAACTGATCTTCTGTTTAGCACTGCCTTTCACCCACAGATAGACAGACAATTCAAACGCACCATACAGGTATTGAAGGATATGTTAAGAGCATGTGTGCTTGATTTTGGAGGCTCGTGGGAAGTTCATCCACCATTGGTAGAATTTGCCTACAACAACAGTTACCAATCCAGCATTCAGATGGTGCCTTATGAGGCACTCTATGGCAGACCTTGTAGGTCACCAGTATGTTGGACAGACGTCAGAGAGTCAGCTTTGACAGGGCCAGAGATAGTCCGAGAAATAACTGAGAAGATTGTAGTTATAAGGTAGAGGTTAGCTACAGCTCAGAGTCGTCAGAAGAGCTATGCTGATCAGAGGCGGAGACCGTTAGAGTTCCAGGTGGGAGATCACGTGTTCCTATTATCTCTCTGAGGAAAGAGATAATGAGGTTTAGGAAGAGTGGCAAATTGTCACCACGTTTTATCGGGCCTTTCCCAATTGAAGAGAAGATTGGAGTGGTTGCGTATCGATTAGGGTTACCACCTCAATTGTCCTCAGTACATAATGTCTTCCATGTTTCCATGCTTAGGATGTATGAACCGGACCCGACACACCGTCTTGATTGGTCGGACTTGACAGTGGAGAGCAATGCCACCTATGAAGAGCGGCCAGTACAGATTCTGGACACTAAGAAACAGAAACTGGAAGGTAAAACCTTGAAGTATGTCAAGGTGCAGTGGCAACATCATAGCGAGGAGGAGGCGACGTGGGAAAGAGAATCCTACGTTCAGGAGCAATATCCAGAACTGTTTTCATATAGAGGTACATTGATTTTGGGGACGAAATCCCTTTTGGTGGGGGAGGTTGTAGTGTTATGACCCATTTTAATAATTTTAATTTAATTATTTCGATGGGTCACGAAAATTGAAGTATAGAACGAAAATAGTTTCTAATATAAATATATTTACAATTATAAGTGGAGGACAAAAGGAGAAGGTAAGCTAATTAAATAAAAGGAAGATAATATAAGAAGGGAGTTAAAAACATAATGAGAATAGGGTGAGGGCTTAAGAGTCTTTTTACACCCAAAGAGAAAAAAACGTGGGTAGGGTTTTTTAGAGAAAATGAGGGGCAGCTGATCATATAGCCGGTTATTCATCTCCTTCTTCTTCTAATTTTTTTTTTTTAAATCTTGAAACCAAGGAGAGAACCTGGGAGCGCAAGTCGTGAGAAAGAGGAAGAAAAAGAGAGGATCGGCTGAAGCATCTTCTTCCCCTTTTCAATCGGCATTTTGGACTGCAAATAGGTAAGATTAAGAGGCTTTTCAGTAAATATTTTTTAAGATTGAAACATGGATTTTTATGGTTTAATCTGAGAATTTTTGTTCCGGATTTTGGGGATTCGACTATAGCATTTTTTCTATTTTCTATATCACAGTTCAGCCACTCGTTGGACTGCCAAAAGGAGAGATTTTCAGAGTCTTTCATGTGGTTTTTGGATGGTTTGATAAGATCCTGAAGTTATCTCACAAGAACAATCAGATAATTTTAATTTTAGCTAGTTTCTAATCCAAAACTATTCTGTATCAGATCGGAGGCAGCAAGTTGGGCTTCTAAAGTTCTGATTTTTTGGCCTCCCTTGGTGAATTAAGGTAGATTTCATAATTTGTGTAGCCCGGAGATTAGGGTGTGAAGTCTTGAAGGATATATGAAGTGAGAAGCTATTTTTCGGTTATAGTTTGTGTGCAGGCCGAAAATCCCAAGCAGGGATTTCTGAATTTCTGGCTTAGCCAAAAATCCAAAACAGGGATTGTTAAGTTTCTGTGTGGTTGTATGTGTTGTTTACCTTCTTGATTGCATGAATATTATTCATATGAGGTATTGATTGTGGTTGAGTAATCCTAACATGAGGTGAGAGGTGAAGAAGTTAGGGAATTTTATGAATATAAGATAATTGTGGCAAACTAAATTTGTTAGTTGTTAAGGTGAACTTTACTTTCATTAAAGTAAGAAGATAGAATAATTCTAAATCCTATGAAGTGTAATGAGACTATATGAAGAGATATTTAAGAAGGATGTGGGTTTGGTTTATATGTAGAATTTCTGGTATAGTCTAGGTTTTCCTACGTATTAGAAGTAGTATTAAATATAACAAATCATCTTTTATACTTGAATATGAAGTGAAGTCATTGGGAAGTGTGTTGCGAAGTATTGAATGGCCCTTCTTTTATGTGGGGATGAAGCATCTAACTCCTGACGAGTTAGGAAAAGTCGATGGATAACTAATTCATCGCAAGGAGGCCTCCAATTATTGGATAAGTAATCCAATATGAAGAGAGGATATTTGTGAATCATATCACAAATGGAAGTGACTCTTGGAGGAGTCAGAAGTTTAGAGGGAAGTGAAGAGAGGTATAGAAGTGGTACTGAAGTGAATTTTGATTATGCTTATGTAGGTTAGTGGTTGTATGTTCAACCTTTGTGCATAATCTATGTCATTCATGCATTTCATATTTATTATGTTCCTACGAGCTTAAGCTCATGTTGTTGTTTTGTTTTGAATGAAATAACAACGCAAGTGATCCAGACAAGAAGGTAGTTGAAGATTACATGGGACTCAAGACGTACATATCATGCTTTTGACGTGGATCGTGGAGACACTTAACATCCTTTGCAACATGAATTTCTATAACTGTTAGGATTAGGAAGTTGATCAACCTTTGAAGTTTGTAGAAGTTTGTTAACTCTAATTTATTCATTTTATGCATTTATTGGTGAGAACACGTCGGGATAGTGGAAGTTTCCAATGTTTTTATAAAGGTCGATTTATTATTCAGATTTTCGATTATGTATCTCCCTTTAGGTATTGTTTCTTTCTTTGGTTGGCTTATATCAAAATCACCCAAGGGAATGAGTGGATCCATCTTCCATGTTATTGGTAGGTTGAAGTAAGAAAGGTGGGGAAAGAACAAAAAAAAAAAAAAGAAATTTGCAACTGGTTGGTCTGACACTGGTCAGTCGACCGAGGCCCCTAGGCCAGTCGACCGATGGAGGCTGAGAGGGGTTCGGTTGACCGAGACCCCCCTCACTCGACCGAGGCTGTCCTGTTTTTAAAAAAAAAAAATTATTCTTTTTTTGTGTTGTTTGCAGTTGGAAAATTTCTGGGACTCTGGTATTCCATACTATAATTTGTGAAGTATCTTTTATGAGTAGAAAAAGGGAGAAAGGAATTTTATTTAAAATCCCATGTGTTGGAGAAACAAGTAAAGAAGTTTTTAAGAAGAAATCTTTTTTTAAGAGGGTTGGATTAGTTTTCATGAAACCAAAGGATGAGATTTTACATAGATTAGAAGTTATTAAAATTTTAAATATTGGGGCTGAACTTTAGAGGAAGCAAGAAGACAAAGTTAAATTTGTTAATTAAAGAAAGTTTTTAATTATATAAATTCCTTGAGGTCAGGGTGTTACAGTTGGTATCAGAGCTCTAGGTTCGAATACCATTGAGCCGTGGGAAGGGTTGTGTGTTATTCCGAGAGAGTTCTGTTGCATGTTTCATTTCATTAGTGAGTGTTTGCATGTATGAAGTATCTACGCATGTGTTTGATTATGTGGGTATGGAGATAAGGTTCGGAGGATGTTGTTTCTTGCTTCCGCATTCGGTTTATTGGTTTGGGGTTCCATTTAGACAGGCGCCTAGCTAATGCTTATTCTACTTGAAAATATAAACGAGTGGTTCGGATTGAGAGGACATTCCAAAGAATCCCCTCGGTATGTGATGATGATGTGTTATATTGTATTTTGGATCATCATTGGTCAGAAACTCTTAATGTAAAAATTGTAGTAATTTATATTAGAAGATGAGGTATGTAGGTAAGATTTATCTAACCTAAAGTTCTTTTATTTTTGAGTGTAGCTATCCGATGGCACATATACGAGAGGCAGGTCGCAGTAGTGGCCGAGGTCATCGTGGGAGTGGGGTGCATGAGACTCTGGATGCGACACCACAAGACCTCGAGGTCCACCAGACAGTTCCATCGATTGTCCCACAAGCAGTCCCACCAGTAGTCTCACGGCCAGATCCGCAGGCTGCACCACAGGCACCTGTGGCATAGACACGGATTCCCTTAGCTGGAGCAGGCGCTTCCTCGGAAGTGCTAGAAGCAATCAGGTTAATGGAAGCAGCTCTGAATCGGGAAATGTCAGCACCAGAGGTAGCCCCAGTCCTAGTGCCAGCGCCAGTACCTGATCCGAGGGCAACAGAGGCAATAAAGGATTTCCTGAGAATGAACCCCCTAATGTTCAGTGGTGAGCCTAACCCGAAGGCAGCCACTGCATGGTTGAGAAGGACGAATAAGATCTTCGACACCCTGGGCATCGCAGATAGTGAGTTGAAGGTCAAGGTGGCCACGTATCAGTTGCACGATGATGCAGAAGAATGGTGGGAATTCACAAAAACCACCATAGCAAGTATGTGGGAAGCCTTTTAAGAGGCCTTTCTGGAAAAGTATGTCCCAATATCAACGAAGACCGGGTACTGTGAAGAATTCATGAATCTCACTCAGGGCAATCTATCAGCGATTCTGTACGAGTCTAGATTCGCCAGTTTATCAACCTACGCTCCAGAGATGGTCTCAACTGAAGAGTTAAAGACGAGGCATTTTGAGAGAGGCTTGCGCCTTGCGATCAAGAATCGAGTGGTGGCATTGAGGTTGCATTTGTACACTGAGCTGGTGTAGACTACGATCACAATGGAAAATACTTTGGAGATAGATAGAAAGAATGGAGATGCACGACCAACGAAGTCAACACAGTCGGTCGGGCAACAATCTAAAAAGAGGAAGGCAGAAGGTGGGTCGACTTTGGCATCTGGATCCCAATTCCAGAAGCCACGTTAAGTAGCGGCTTCATCTGCATCATCAGCAGGGAATACGGGTCCTAACGACGGACTTTGCTTTGTTTGTGGTCAGTCGGGACACAGGAAGAGGGTGTGCCCTCAGTGGTTAGCATTGGCTTGCTATCAGTGCGGGCACCAGGGTCACTTGAGGCGAGAGTGTCCCCAACTTCAGACTGTATGGGGAACTCAGAATGGACCACAAGTGGTAGTTCCTCACACGTCGCACCTTTTTCTTTTCTAAAGAGAAAGAAGAAGGTGTGTTGCTTAGTCGTTAGTCGCAGGTGGACTACTGTTTATTTTATTTTATTAACCAAGATTCACTACAGACTGGGTAGTACCTAGTAAGTCCAGGGTCAATCCCACAGAAAAAATGAGTTATTTTATTTAAAGAAGATTTAAAACATTTAATTTAGGAAAAAGCGTAAATATTGGATCTTGATTTGAAAAGTATTTTTAGAAATAAAACAAATAATTAAAAAGTGATGAAAGTAATTTATGAGAAGGGTTCCACCTCAAGGTTAGAATCCACCGTTATTT
>JAULLH010546101.1:0-10651 GCA_035668455.1 Sarracenia alabamensis | reverse complement strand
CCTTGGCGTCGGGACAATATTTGCGTGGAGGCCACGTCAGTTTCCTATTTCGGAGCGTCGGGACGGTCGGCTAGTGGCATCAGGATGAAAATTTCTCAGGTACCAAGGTATATAGCATCAGGACAATCCGTCTGCGCGTCATGACGATTTGGGCGTCAAGACGGTAGAGAGATGGTGTCTGGATGGTTTGGGCTGATTTTTCTCGTCTTTGTTTGGTTGTGTCGAATTTGCTGTTAAAATGGCTGTTTTATGGCTATTTTGCGTCACTCCTCCAATTCCTATCTTGTACACAAAAACACTACAAAAATCACATATTAGATAACATATCGAGACTAACCTAGTGTAAATTAATGGGTCTAAATCGTCACTTTGAGTGCCGATCACTCATGTACACATTTTGTTCTTGGTGATTCGAATCATGAACTTGATGATTCGATTCAATTGCAACTTTTGGAGCATAGGATTCAACTCTTGTGATTGAGGGGTCGAATCATGTGTTCTTAAACAAGGATCGAATCAAGTGTGTATCTATTGAATGTTGATTCAAATAAAAGTTTCTTGATTCGAATTATATTGATTCAATTCATATGATGAGTGATTCGACTCAGTCTTCAAAAATGAAGTTCTTCAAATCTTTTCTGTTAACTTGAAATTGTTTGAGTGGACTATAGCATTCATGCTTGGGGCTTCCAATAATTAGAAAAACATGTGATTTTGAGGGCTCTCAGATCTTGAAAACACATGCATATTCAAATATTAGTATCTACAAAATCAATTAGTTGTTATATGTCAAAATCAAAGTGGAGCTTGATTGAATAACCCTTGGGCTAACAATCTTCCCCTTTTTGACTATGACAATTATTGATTTGTTGAAAGAGGTAAGGGTAAAGGAATAGAAACTCCCTTAAATATGTGCATAAGTTTAAATAATGAAATAGAGCATTAAAATCAATATCAGAGCAATAGAAGAAACAAGAAAAAAAAAAGCTAATAACAATTTCAACCAAGAAAATGTTTCATAGCTTAAGGATTATGAAAAGGAATATCAGAGCTTTAATTAGAGTTTTTGATTGAGGGTGGATATTATGTATCAGAGATGAGAGAAAAAAAATTTATAAGGACTAAAACAATCTTTCTCCCCCTTAAGTATTAAATCAGAGTACTCATGTAGAAGGGTAACAAATGATTGAAACAAATCAATTATTTCTTCTCCTCCTTTGTCATGGAAAAAATGAAGGAAATAACTAAAGCATACATCCAATCAGAGCATAATAGATATGATATTTATCATAGCCAAACAAACAGAATAAGATGTTTGACATTCTAATCATCATAGAAAAAGATGTTTCTACATGCAATCAAACACAAAAATAACCATCACATTCTAACATCCCCAAAATGAAGTAAAAGAAAAAAAAAATTCATAACACAAACAAAGAGGAATAATGACAACTTCACTTCTATCCCTTTTCAAACTCACTCCTCATGGTTTGAAGACTTTCAGTAAATTGTTTATCATCTTCTTGCTTCTCCCGAAGGGCCTTCTCAATGTTTGATTCTTTCTTCCTTCTTTCAAACACTTTTTCAACATGAGGTTCCTTGGCTTGATCTTCGATGGGCTTAGGTTGGTTGACATTTTGAGGAGGCACTTATTCAGGAACTATAAGTGCACCTGTACTAGGTTGAGTTGAGTTGATTCAAGAATCACAGGAGTAGCTACACTGGATTGTGCTGGTGAAGGGGAATCTTCTTAAGCCTTTGCTTGTGGTTTTGGAATCTTGAGTCTTGCCATGCCTTCTCCCAACCATTTGTGAATACCCTCTACTTGTCGAGTACTAGTGTTAATAGCTTCAATGAGAGTAAGGTTGGCATAAACTTGAAGAGGGGTTTGTGTGAACTTATGCAAATCAGAGGAAAGGGAAGAGATGGATTGTTTCATATCAAGAAGTTCTTGTCTGACTTCGATTTAGAAGGCATGCTGGGAGGCTTGAATAGAATGAAGTAGGGAGATGATTTCAATTGAGCCAATAGAGGATGGAACTGAAGGTGGAGCAGAGGATGATGGAATATCAGGTGTAGTAGGAGCTTGAGGATCAGAGGAGGAAGAATTAAGAACAATCTGAGTAACTAATTGAGCTATGGAGTCAAGAATGAAGGAGTCATCTTGTGTAGAAGCATTGGGTGGAACATTGATTTGAATAGATGCAGATGGAATGGTTGTGAATTACAAGATGTCATCCAAACTCCATCAACTTTGGTAATGCCCATGCGATGAAGAGCGATTTCATTATATACATCATGTCTAGAGAAAGGCACAGACTTGACATTAGAGAGATTTATGCCAAAATAATGAAAAACTTTGGTCAAGAACATGTATGTGGAAGGAATGGATCCTTTTTGAAATAAACATAAAGCATATGAGAGATGAAAAGAAGGCCGAGATTACGTTTCTTCTGATTCAGAATACACCACATGATGAAAATTTGTGTGTGTAACATCTCCAAATTTTCCAAGATGAGGTGCAAGGATGTGGTTCACCATATGGTGAAGAATCCTCATCTCAGGTTTCAAGAAATTAACTTTTGGGATCTTTGAGGTGTCAAGATTTGAATTGTCAAAAATAAATTTCAAAGCATTATCAAAAGAAAAGCCCTCACAAATTATTGGTCTTTGGAGATAGTGAATGCAAATATCTCCACAAGAAACTTCAAGAATTTCATTAAACACGTGATGGGTCAAAATTATTTCTTTACCATTTACACAAGTGGTAATGGTTCTCGAAGCAGTGTCTAGAGAATCAAAATGTGCATGAAATGATCTGAAAAGATGAGGGTAGTGAGGTTCACGCATTAACATGAGTTTTTCCCACCTCAGATTCGAGAAATAGGTTTTGAATTCCATTTCAATTGAATCAAAATATGAGAATTCAATACATCGTCCAGGCACAATCTTTTGATTTATGAAAGATGAATGAAAGATGTGTTTAGTTTAAGGAGATTTGAATTGGATTACCTCAGAGGATTCAATTGGAGTTTGAGTTGTACGACGAACTTAAGGTGTAGGACCTGTAGTCGTTACCACTTTCTACTTGTTTGTTGTCTTAGGGTTTGAGCAACCCTCGTCCAGTAGTCGTTTGGATTGTTTTTCAGAGGCCTTAGGTGCCATGGAGATCGCCTTTGTTGAGGATGATGTGAAAAATATTTGACAAAAGATGAGAGGGATTGAATCGAGATGAGAGGACTCGAATGGGGTTGGAAGGGTTTTAAAAGGGTTTAGAGTGAGAGAGATAGAACGATTCAAATGGAGGAAAAAATATATAAATATGCGAGATGGTTCGGCTCAAGGGTATGATGAGTCGAATCAAGGTATAGAAAAGTATAAGGGGAGTCGAATTACTAATATAGTGAGTTGAATCAATAACTCATAAAAAATGAACTTTTCATAGAGAGGATTCGGTTCGCGTATCGAGTGAGTCAGATCAACGGTATATAGAATCGAATCATCAATACTAAGAGTCGATTCATCACTACAGTGAGTTGAATGGAGGTAAGGCACATGGGAATCGATTCAAGCAAACATAGGGCCGAATCATTTTCAAATGAGTCGACCCATCAAGCACAAGAACAAGATTTTTTAAAGCAAGGAGTCGATTCATAGAACTTAGGAGTCGATTGGTAGCCGTCTGTTCGTTAGTCGCTTAGTCGTTAATCGCGTGAATGCTACTGTTTATTTTATTTATTGTACCAAAATTCACTACTAACTGGGTAGAATGCAGTAAGTCCAGGGTCGATCCCACAGGGAAAATGAGTTATTTTTGTAAGAAAATGTTTAAATTTTTTAATTTAAGAATGGAGTAAATCTTGGATTTGTTTGAAAATAGTTTTTAGCAATAAGAAGTAAATAAACAATTAAAAAGTAATTTAAATAACTAATGAGATAGGTTTCACCTAAGGGTTAGAATCCACCGTCATTTGTTAATCTAGTTTCGATATAATTCCTATTTTGTGTAGCTTTGAATCAGATTAGATCCTATCGTGATAAGACTGATATGGATATCTAAGAAAGATAGATTTTAATTTCAACAAGACATACCCTATACGGAGTATAGCGTATCTCAAGTTCTACTATTAAAATCCCGAATCACAAATACGGCATAGTCTATCTAAGATTATAGCACGATCCATCCGGAGCACGGCTCGTCTTATCCATGGCATAGGCTATCTTAGATTTGCATATTCGAATAGTTAAAAAAATCATGCAACACTCATTTAATGCAATCACAGAAATCTTAAACGGGAATTATATTCATTAGAAAATAATATCGTTGCATAACAATCTGATTACAAAGCATAAATAAAATATAGAATTAATCTACTCCTATATTACCAAATTAGGGCTTCATCGTCACCCGATGTGGAGGAATAGACTTAGCCACTCATGGTTGGACAGAGCTCCATCGTCAAGTTGATGTCGATCGTCATCGGCAGCTCTTCGGTGAAGTTCGGACCTTCTAGAGGTGACTTAGCCCGGGTGGCCGAAAGAATGAAAGAACTACTATCTAACTATGATTCTAGAACTATTTTTTGGAATGAATAAAATGATATACAAAGGGTCCTATTTATAGTTTTTCTGGTGCCTCAAATTTAGCAACTTTGACACGGAGTGTCTGGACGATAATCCCTCGGTGTCCGGATGAAAATTGTTTGTGGATTCCGTCAGTTTCTTGTTTCGGATCGTCAGGACGGTCGGCGGTTAGCGTTGTGACGGAATTTTCTTAGGCGCCATGGTAGATGGCTTCGGGATGGTAAGTTGAGAACGTCTAGACGGTTTTAACAGGTGTTGTTGGTCTTCGATTGGTTATGTTGTATTTGATGTTAAAATGGCTGTTTTGCGTCATTCCTCCAGTTCTTGTCTTATACACAAAAGCACTATAAAAACACATATTAGATAACAAATAGGGACTAACTCAGTGTAAATTAACGGGTCTAAATTGTCACTTTTGAGTGTCGATCAGAAGTTTATTTCCTATATATGCGTATCATGTTTTCTTATTATATGCATATCCTTTCTCTCTTTCCTTTTTGCTATGACAAAGGAGGAGACAGATTGATTGTTTTGCATAAATAATTATGCATATTGATATCTTAGTGTTTTAAATTTTAAATTTTTATGTTTATGCAAATCAATGATGACCATAATAAAAAAGAAGGAGATTGTTAGCCTAAAGACTTTTTCAATCAAGTCTTATTTTGGTTTTGATTATAACAACAAATTGATTTGTTAGTTCCTAATATCTTTCTATATTTGAGAAAATATTTTCAGGATTAATTTATATTCCTTCAAATCCAAGCATAGCAAAAAGCCCTGAGAAAATCTTAAAAATCAAAGAAAATCAAGTTTAAGGCTTATGGAGTGGTTTTGCAAAGGGGAGATATCTTTTGAAGTTGAATAAGTGCAAAGCTAAAGAAAAGGGGAAATCAATAAAAAAATGTCGACCCTAACCCAGAAAGGTTCAACACCTTAAGAAGTGTAGACACATTCAAGCAAAGTGTCGAATCCTCATACTGCTCCAGTTCAAAAGAAGAGAAAATGGTTTCGAATCATCTCCTTTAGATTGGAATCCTTTATCCTTCAGTACCAAGTTCCTAGATTCGAACCCATGCCTTTTGGATTCAAGTCGTTTTTTAATTTTTGCAAAAAGGATCCGAAACCTAAATTTTTTATTCGAATCCTTTTCCATGTTTAGCACAAATTCGACACCTACAAATGAAACGGATTCGAACCTTACACCTCATGATCCGAATCATTTCTGTTCTAATACATAGCCCATTTATTTCAAACCCATGCATTTTGATTCGAATCGTTTCTCAGTTTTTGCAAAAAGGAACCGAATCCCTAAACTTTGATTTGAAATCCCTTGGCATGTTTTAGTGCAATTCAACACAGTGAAGTAAAAAGATTCAAAGCCTTCATTTTTTATTCGAACCCTTCATGCTCTTTTTAATGTTAAGGTTCGACACTTATGCCTTATGGTTCGACACTTTTATCCTATACTTTTTATCTCTACTCCATGATCCAAAAAGTTCTACAAACACAAATGGTACAAAGTTTGACACCTCAAGTAACAAAGTTCGACACCATCGCCCATCTTTAACCAAAGTTCGACACCCTTGATAAAGGTTCGAACCCCAGCATCAGAAAGTTTGACACCTCTTCCCTAAGGTTCGACACCTTCAAGTATCTGAACATTCAACGACTATTTTTCAGAGCATTAAATGCTCCATTTAATGCTTCAACGCCTACGAGCATTCATCTCCAACGATTAGAATTTATTGGTCTATTTAAGGAGGGTTGTTTAAAGTTAAGAGGGTTGGTGAATACACTGAAAAGATCATAACTCTCACACCATTTTACCCATCACCTGTTTTGCTCAGAATTTAATTTTCCATCTTTGAGCTTTAGTTTTCTGGTCGTCTATACCAGTGTAACTCTCCTCTTTGTTTCTCATTTATTGTAAACTTATTTGAGAGAGAGAGAGAGAGAGAGAGAGAGAGAGAGAGAGAGAGAGATTATCTTTTGTAGTGAGGATTTTTTGTAAATTTACTCAACTAAGGAGATCCATACTTTGGACGAAAAACACAAGTTGTTTGTGTTGGGATAAGTGTACTTAAAAGCCATGCTTTAACGTATTATCCGGGATGCCGAAAAATGTTAATGAGATTCAATTGAGATGATATGCATGCTCAGATTCATATTTATTGCATTTATGATGTATGTATGCATTGTCCATATATTGTGTCCAGTATTTGACTTGTCACATGAAGCGGGGAAGATTTGGTCAAAGGTTTTGACACATATAGAAGGGGCTCACAACTGCAATGGACCCAGACAGTCAGTTGGTATGGTTTTTGCACATCGTTATATTAGCTGGTCTTGACTAGGTCGAAATGATCGAATCCCGATCTTGGGATTTGAGTTTCAAGCTCGATGTGTTAGTACACTTGGAGTGTATTGAGTGGGATCAATTGGATGATCAATTCTATACTGACTATACGAATTGATCCACATCCTATATTATCAGTGATTGCACGGTCTCTTAATCCTGACGTGATTGATCGAATCATGTTCGGATAGTGACCAGTACTTTGAGTCACCAATGGCTGAGATTTCTATGGCGAGATCAATATGACCGGTGGGTTGGGTACTGGCATTATTCGTTCGATGGTTGACAATCATCTGACGGACACCACGTCCGATATAATACTGGTTGAGGAGTTCCCCCTCGTGTGCGTGCTTATAAGTTCGGTTATGCCAAACCTGCGTAGTGGATCATTCGATCCGGCATATCGATAAGTTAAGCGGTGCGGTTGTGAGGATGATTTTCGAACCGGGTTGTCAGTAACCCAATTCGATTATTAGGAATCACATATCTTAAACATGGGGAGATGGCAGTGCATCTGATAATTGGAAACTTAAGACATAGTTTGAGTTTAGGGCCTGGAGTTCAGTCAGGGCCTTTAGTGGAATAAGTCCTGGCTCATGCGAGAATGGACTAACTCGGGGCTTGAGTTATGGATATCCGGTATTCTCGTACGATTAGCCCATATCCTATACTTTCTCGTGATCTCTCATGTAGCCCTTTTATATGCATGGGTTTTTGGGAGGCTCGGTATTTATTTAATTTAATTCGATTGTTGAATTTATCGCCAGGATGTTCGAGATACTAAATTAAATGTCCGGGGGTATTTTCGGCCACTTAGGGATTTATCCCTAGGTGGCCGGCCATAAGGGTGATGAATTGTGTAAATGGATTTTGCTTAGATATAAACATATATCATGGATAGCAATGTTTTAGGCAAGAAAATATCACAAGAGAGATTTTAGGAGATTAATTCTCCCTCTCTCTCTCTCTCTCCCCTATTGGTCGGCTCTTTAATGGGTGATTTTAATATATATCTTATATATATTTTGTGTATTTTGGGAGAAGAAAATAATAATATTATTAATATTATTTTTTTTCTAAAAATACATGGAGGAGATATATATAAAATATATGAAATTAATAGGAACCCTAATGGGTGTGTTAATGTGTATTTATTATATATATATATATATTATGTATTTGGGAGAAAAATAATAATTTTATTATTTTATTAAAATATATGGAGGATAATATACATACAAAAATATGAGAATTAGAACACAACCCTAACATTGCAAAGGCTATAGCCGTCGCCCCCACCCTTCTCTCTCCCTCGGTTCTTGCTTTTTGCTTGGAGGATTTGCGAAGTTCATGTATGTTGAAGCCTAGAGGAGCTTGTCTCGGATCGGTGCCCACCTACCGGAGGCAAGTACGTGCAAGGGTTATACGTGAGAAGATCGCGTGGTCCCCCCTGAGAACATGCAGCAGTTGTGCAAGAGCAATGGATTCGCATTTAAACAATCTCCTAATGAATGTAATCTCCTACTGAGCAGGCACTTGACTGCACTTATAGAGTTCCTGAACAGATGCAAACTTCTGATTACAAATGAAGTAGAGCCTTGGGTACTTCTCTTTGATTGTGGTCGTGAATAACCACTTGTCATACCAAAATAAAATAAATGCCCCATTTCCCACTAAGATCCTGCAATTTTCAGAGAATAACTTGCTTTTAATGCTATCATCAAGTCCTTCATCGAAGATTGCTTTCCAGGTTGATGACACCTTGTTTGCTCTTGCATCCTTTGAGACCCACATAGAAACATGATCACCATACTTATGCACAATGATCCTCCTCCAGAGATTCTCCTTTTCAACCCCATATCTCCACCACCATTTTAAGATGAGACTGAAATCAGCTAGGGCCAAGTTTGGAACCCCCAACCTTCCCAAGTCTTTTGGCAGGGCAACTCTCCCCCATTTTACTATGTGCATCTTCTTGCTATCAGTATTGCCCCACATAAAAACCTGTTTTGGATTTTAGTTAAACACTTAACCACCTTCTTGGGCATATTAAATAGTGAGATATAATATAAAGGCAAACTAGCCAACACAGATTTTACCAACTGCAACCTCTCAGCCATTAACAACCATTTACTTTTCCAAGGTATCAGTTTCTTGCTGAACTTTTGCACCAAAGGCTCCCAGCATTTGGAAAGTATAGGATTTAAACCAGTGTTACCAGAAAATGCTTACCCCCTCGCGAATTATGTTTTGGAACACGTTCCAAAACATGGTACGCTTTCGTTCCAAAATGGTGAATTTAGCGATCCAAAGCAATTCCCTATGTCTTTTATATTTATTTTTTAAACATTTTTTGGTATAAAAAAATCAAATGCAATAATCTAAAATCTAGAGAAAGTGGAGATTTAGCAAAATAAATATGTAAAAGAAATTGGTTATAATAGTTTTGAGATATGTACTCACCAGAACAATTTGAAAGATTATATTATATTTGAGTGGTATGCTTATTGCTTCAAATAAGTACATTTTAATAGTGTAAGCTATAGAAGTCTATTCATATCATACCACAATTTAGGACATGTAGCGTACCACATTCATTTTTTTTTCCTCGTTCTGAAAAAATCCACGTTCTAGGTAATAGGTTTTGATTAAATAGGGAACACCAATGAGTTGTTTCTTTGTCATGTTAGAAGTTCCAAACACCTAGCTGATGCGGTTGCAGAAAATTTCATGCAATGTGTCACACCTCAATAATTATTCTATGCTTTGACCATTATAGATTGTATTTGAATTATAACATTTCTTCAAATTTATGTAAGGAGTTGCTCTGTTTTCTTGCAGAAATGCTAGTTTTCAATATATAATCGTATCCAAGAGGGGAGTCGAGGGTAGCAGTTTAAACTCACATACAATTGAAAAAATGGCCGACAGTGATTATGCATCGATTTTCAAAGGCCATGGATCGTATGGAGTTATGGGTGCCATTGTTGTAGCCATGCTTGTACCTTTGTCACTGTCTGTGTTACTTGGGGGCAAGAAAAAGGTGAAACAAAGAGGAGTTCCAGTACAGGTTGGGGGCGAGGCAGGTCTAGCAATGCGCAATGGTAGATCAGCCGAATTGCTTGAAGTTCCTTGGGAAGGGGCCACTACTATGGCAGCTCTGTTTGAGCAGTCTTGCAAGAAGCATTCACGAGAACGTTTTCTGGGAACAAGAAAGCTAATTGGTAGAGACTTTGTTACGGCTAGTGATGGCAGGAAGTTTGAGAAGGTGCACCTCGGAGATTATCAATGGGAGACTTATGGCCAGGTGTTTGATCGCGTCTGCAATTTTGCGTCTGGACTTGTTAAATTAGGTCATGATTTGGATACTCATGCTGCCATTTTTTCTGACACTCGGGCAGAGTGGTTAATCGCCTCTCACGTAGGGTTCCAAATCTTCCTCTTTTTTTCCGTGCAATTTCCACTTGTTTGTGTTGTGGGTGAGGAGATGACACTTGTGTCTGTGTTTCAGGGATGCTTCAGGCAGAATATTTCCGTAGTTACTATTTATGCTTCCCTAGGTGAGGATGCCCTGCTCCACTCACTCAATGAGGTAGGAAGACTCATCTTCATGCAGAAAGCTTTCTTGATCCCCACCCGCCACTGAATGGATTGGCTTTTTTTAGTGGCTTTTTTTGGTGTCTTTTTCTGCGTTTTATGATTATTATT